>WNWK01012508.1:0-59328 GCA_009830355.1 Cherax destructor
ACAATATGATTATATTAAATTGTAACAAGTGTTTAGGAGGATGGTAATATAAAATTGAGATTATCTTAAGGAAAATAACATTGAGCATTTTTGAAGGTTGTTTACAGTATGAGTATTTAGTTTAGGGTGAGTAGGTGATTTTTGAGAAGAGTCTTAAATTGATTTTCAGACAAGGTTAACTTAATATTTACTGGTAATGAATTTCAGATTCTGGGGCCCTTTATGTGCATAGAATTTTTGCATTGGTTGGTATGGACTCGGGGTATGTGAAAAAGTGATCTGTGTCTTGTGTTGTGGTCGTGGGACCTATTAAAGTTGTTGAGGAGAATTTTGAGCGGAGGGTTGATATTAGTATGTAGAGTTTTATGTATGTAATAGGCACATGAATAGGTATGAATGTTTTCTACGGTGAGTAGTTTTAGAGTTTTGAATATTGGTGGAGTATGCTGTCTACCATTTAACCCATAATTTTTTTTTTAAATTCATTGGCCATCTCCCACCGAGGCAGGGTGACTTAATAAAAAAAAAATTCTTTTTCTTTTCAACGAACCAGCTGTATCTCACTGAGGCAGGGTGACCTAAAAAGAAAAATGAAAGATTTTCTTTTTAAATTTAGTAATGTATACAGGAGAAGGGGTCACTAGCCCCTTGCTCCCTGCATTTTAGTCGTCTCTTATGACACGCATGGCTTGTGGAGGAGAGATTCTTCTCCACTTCCCCATGGAGATAACTCATAATATGTAATGGAAACTGGAGATGATATTTTGGTTAGTCCTAAGCCATTAAGAACATAAGAACATAAGAAAGAAGGAACACTGCAGCAGGCCTACTGGCCCATGCGAGGCAGGTCCAAATCTCCAACGGCTTAAGCCAATGCCCCGACCCAGCCAGGTCAGGTTACATTCACTTAAGGAAGGAGCACTGCATCTAACCTAGCACAAGCTAGTCAGGACCAATTCACACCCAACCGCACCCACTCCTATAATTGTCCAGCCGACCACCTGGTCAGGTCACTTCCACTTAAGGAATTAGTACAGCTACTGACCTGGTAGTACAAGCTAGTCAGGTCCAAACTCACACCCATCCACACCCACCCATGTATTTATCTAACCTATTTTTAAAACTACACAACGTCTTAGCATCTATGACGGTACTCGGGAGTTTGTTCCACTCATCCACAACTCTATTACCAAACCAGTGCTTTCCTATATCCTTCCTGAATCTGAACTTTTCCAACTTGAAACCATTGCTGCGAGTCCTGTCTTGGCTGGATATTTTCAGCACGCTATTTACATCCCCTTTGTTTATTCCTGTTTTCCAGGAAGTTGGAAAGGTTTGTGGATGGAGGCAAATGGATTTTGGTACTTGACATGCTGTTGGAGTGTGAGCCAAGGTAGCATTTTGTGAAGAAATTCAGGGAAACCAATTAGCTAGACTTGAGTCCTGGAGGTGGGAAGTACAGTGCCTGGACTCTAAAGAAGGAATGGGGAAACTTGCAGTTTGGAGGGGCACCTGACGTATATTGGCCTGCTTCATATCATCCCTAATTCTACGCCTCTCTAGAGAGTGCAGATTCAGGGCCCTCAGTCTATCCTCATAGGGAAGATTTCTGATACAAGGGATCAACTTTGTCATCCTCCTTTGTACGTTTTCCAGTGCATTTATATCCATTCTGTAATACGGTGACCAGAACTGTGCAGCATAATCTAAATGAGGCCTAACCAAAGATATATAGAGTTGAAGAACAACCTGAGGACTTCTGTTATTTATACTTCTTGATATGAAGCCAAGGATTCTGTTAGCTTTATTGCGAACACTTATGCACTGTTGTCTAGGCTTCAGATTACTACTAACCAGAACATTATGATGTTATGAAGCTAATTTATCTGAAATACTTTGAATATTAAATTCTTCCTCCATAAGCCATGCATGTCATAAGAGGCAACTTTTTAAAATGCCAGGAGCAAGGAGCTAGTAACCCCTTCTTCTGAACATTACTAAATTTAAAAGGAGAAACTTTTGTTTTTCGTTTTAGGCCACCCTGCCTTGGTGGGATATGGCCGGTTTGTTGAAAGAAGTTACATCAATCCTAGGTAGTAGAATGGTAGACATCAACCACCCAGGGAGGTACTACCGTCCTGCCAAGTGAGTGTAAAATGGAAACCTGTAATTGTTTTACATGATGGTAGGATTGCTGATGTCCTTTTTTCTGTCTTATAAACACACAGGATAACAGGTACATCTTGCTGCTTCTACTTACACTTAGGTCACATTAAACATACATATACATGTATGTATATTTATACACCCTCTCTGGGTTTTCTTACTAGTTCTTGTTCTTGTTTATTTCCTTTTATCTCCATGGGGAAGTGGAAAAGAATTCTTCCTTCGTAAGCCATGCGTGTCGTAAGAGGCTACTCTAATGCCAGGAGCAAGGGACTAGTAACTCCTCCTTCTGTATACATTACTAAATGTATAAAGAAAGACTGTTGTTTTTCTTTTTGGGTCACCTACTTTGGTGGGATATAGCCTGGAGTTTACCTGGAGTATACCTGGAGAGGGTTTCGGGGGTCAACGCCCCCATGGCTTGGTCTGAGACCAGGCCTCATGGTGGATCAGGGTCTGATCAACCAGGCTGTTACTGCTGGCCACCAGTTTGTTAAAAAAAAAAAGTTGTATCAATTAATTTTTCTGTCATAATTGTGTCAAACTTATAACCAAAATGAACTTGTCAGTCATTGTAACTTTTGTGTATTATTCTTAGAAATGAAGATTTTGATTTTGAATTGATTTTGATATGTGAGAATAAATGGAAGAAAACCAAAAGATATGTGAAGTGGTGAGTTGAAACCTAAATTGGGGTTCAGCTGGGACTTGTTATTGTTTCTTGTTTCAACCACAGTATTGTTTCAACCATAGTATTGTCTCTTGTTTCAACCATAGTATTGTGACTTGATTCATCATTTATCTCTAGTGAGATATCCACAAGTGTGGGTCATTGTTATTTTATATGTTGATTTTTTTTTTAAGACACTGGCTGTCTCCCACCAAGGTAGGGTGACCCAAAAGAGAAAATACTTTCACCATTATTCACTCCATTACTGTCTTGCCAGAAGCAGGCCAATATACGTCAGGTGCCCCTCCAAACTGCAAGTTTCCCCATTCCTTCTTTAGAGTCCAGGCACTGTACTTCCCACCTCCAGGACTCAAGTCTAGCTAATTGGTTTCCCTGAATTTCTTCACAAAATGCTACCTTGGCTCACACTCCAACAGCATGTCAAGTACCAAAATCCATTTGCCTCCATCCACAAACCTTTCCAACTTCTCTTCAGGATCTCCCAAAAGCACATACAAAGAAGTTGCAGTAGTTAAACATTCCAATTAATTGTAATTAAGATTTTGATCTTATTCTTCTTCTTTCAACACGTCGGCCGTTTCCCACCAAAGCGGGGTGGCCCAAAAGGAAAAACGAAAGTTTCTCCTTTTCTTCTTTCTTTCAACACGTCGGCCGTTTCCCACCGAGGCAGGGTGGCCCAAAAGGAAAAACGAAAGTTTCTCCTTTTACATTTAGTAATATATACAGGAGAAGGGGTTACTAGCCCCTTGCTCCCGGCATTTTAGTCGCCTCTTACGACACGCATGGCTTACGGAGGAAGAATTCTGTTCCACTTCCCCATGGAGATTTGATCTTATTTTTTTTTTATTTTTATTTTATTAACACATCGGCCGATTCCCACCAAGGCAGGGTGGCCCGAAAAAGAAAAACTTTCATCATCATTCACTCCATCACTGTCTTGCCAGAAGGGTGCTTTACACTACAGTTATAAAACTGCAACATTAACACCCCTCCTTTAGAGTGCCGGCACTGTACTTCCCATCTCCAGAACTCAAGTCCGGCCTGCCGGTTTCCCTGAATCCCTTCATAAATGTTACTTTGCTCACACTCCAACAGCACGTCAAGTATTAAAACCATATGCCTCCATTCACTCCTATCAAATACGCTCACACATGCTTGCTGGAAGTCCAAGCCCTCGCACACAAAACTTCCTTTACCCCCTCCCTCCAACCTTTCCTAGGCCGACCCCTACCCCGCCTTCCCTCCACTACAGATTTATACACTCTGAAGTCACTCTGTCTCGTTCCATTCTCTCTACATGTCCAAACCACCTCAACAACCCCTCCTCAGCTCTCTGGACAATCGTTTTGGTAATCCCGCACCTCCTCCTAATTTCCAAACTCCAAATTCTCTGCATTATATTCACACCACACATTGACCTCAGACATGACATCTCCACTGCCTCCAGCCTTCTCCTCGTTGCAACATTCATCACCCATGCTTCACACCCATATAAGAGCGTTGGTATAACTATACTCTCATACATTCCCTCTTTACTTCCATGGACAAGGTTCTTTGTCTCCACAGACTCCGAAGTGCTCCACTCACCCTTTTCCCTCATCAATTCTATGATTCACCTCATCCTTCATAGACCCATCCGCCGACATGTCCACTCCCAAATATCTGAATACATTCACCTCCTCCATACTCTCTCCCTCCAATCTGATATCCAATCTTTCGTCACCTATTCTTTTTGTTATCCTCATCACCTTACTCTTTCCTATATTCACTTTCAATTTTCTTCTTTTACACACCCTACCAAATTCATCCACCAACCTCTGCAGCTTCTCTTCAGAATCTCCCAAAAGCACAGTGTCATCAGCAAAAAGCAACTGTGACAACTCCCACTTTGTATTTGCTTCTTTATCTTTTAGCCCAACACCTCTTGCCAAGACCCTCGCATTCACTTCTCTTACAACCCCATCTATAAATATATTGAACAACCACGGTGACATCACACATCCTTGTCTAAGGCCCACTTTTACTGGGAAATAGTCCCTTCCTCCTACACACTCTAACCTGAGCCTCACTATCCTCATAAAACTCTTCACTGCTTTCAGTAACCTTCCTCCTATTCCATACACCTGCAACATCTGCCACATTGCCCCCTATCTACCCTATCATACGCCTTTTCCAAATCCATAAATGCCACAAAAACATCTTTACCCTTATCCAAATACTGTTCACCTATATGTTTCACTGTAAACACTTGGTCTACACACCCCTACCTTTCCTAAAGCCCCTTGTTCATCTGCTATCCTGCTTTCTGTTTTACTCTTAATTCTTTCAATAATAACTCTACCATACACTTTACCAGGTACACTCAACAGACTTATTCCCCTATAATTTTTGCACTCTCTTTGTCCCTTTGCCTTTATACAAAGGAACAATACACGCTCTCTGCCAATCCCTAGGTACCTTACCCTCTTCCATACATTTATTAAATAATAGCACCAACCACTCCAAAATTATATCCCCACCTGCTTTTAACATTTCTATCTTTATCCCATCAATCCCAGCTGCCTTACCCTTTCATTCTACCCACTGCCTCACGAACTTCCCTACACCCACAACTGGCTCTTCCACACTCCTACAAGATGTTATTCCTCCTTGCCCTACACACGAAATCACAGCTTCCTGTCTTCATCAACATTTAACAAATCCTCAAAATATTCTCTCCATCTTCCCGATACCTCTAACTCTCCATTTAATAACTCTCCTCTCCTATTTTTAACTGTCAAATCCATTTGTTCTCTAGGCTTCCTCAACTTATTAATCTCATTCCAAAACTTTTCTTATTTTCAACAAAATTTGCTGATAACATCTCACCACTCTCTCATCTGCTCTCTTTTTACATTGCTTCACCACTCTTTTAACCTCTCTTTTTCTCTCCATATACTCTTCCCTCCTTGCATCACTTCTACTTTGTAAAACCTCTCATATGCTAACTTTTTCTCCTTACTACTCTCTTTACATCATCATTCCACCAATCGCTCCTCTTCCTCCCGCACCCACTCGCCTGTAACCACAAACTTCTGCTGAACACTCTAACACTACATTTTTAAATCTACCCCATACATTTTCGACCCCATTGCCTACACTCTCACTAGCCCATCTATCCTCCAATAGTTGTTTATATCTTACCCTAACTGCCTCCTCTTTTAGTTTATAAACCTTCACCTCTCTTTTACTTACTGATTCTATTTTCCTTGTATCCCATCTACCTTTACTCCCACTGTAGCTATAACTAAAAAGTGATCTGATATATCTGTAGCCCCTCTATAAACATGTACATCCTGAAGTCTACTCAACAGTCTTTTATCTACCAATACATAGTCCAACAAACTACTGTCATTACGCCCTACATATCTTGTATACTTATTTATCCTCTTTTTCTTAAAATATGTATTACCTATAACTAAACCCCTTTCTATACAAAGTTCAATCAAAGGGCTCCCATTATCATTTACACCTGGCACCCCAAACTTACCTACTACACCCTCTCTGCATGTTTCTCCCACTTTAGCATTTAGGTCCCCTACCACAATTACTCTCTCATTTGGTTCAAAAGTTCCTATACATTCGCTTAACATCTCCCAAAATCTCTCTCTCTCTCTACACTCCTCTCTTCTCCAGGTGCATACACGCTTATTATGACCCACTTTTCGCATCCGACCCTTATTTTAATCCACATAATCCTTGAATTTACACATTTATATTCCCTCTTTTCCTTCCATAACTGATCCTTCAACATTATTGCTACCTTCCTTAGCTCTAACTCCTCAGATACTCCTGACTTAATCCCATTTATTTCTCCCCACTGAAACTCGCCTACCCCCTTCAGCTTTGTTTCGCTTAGGGCCAGGACATCCAACTTCTTTTCATTCATAACATCGGCAATCATCTCTTTCTTATCATCCGCACTACATCCACGCACATTCAGACAACCCAATTTTATAAAGTTTTTCTTCTTCTCGTTTTTAGTAGATTTGTACAGGAGAAGGGGTTACTAGCCCATTGCTCCCGGCATCTTAGTCGCCTCATACGACACGCATGGCTTACGGAGGAAAGATTCTTTTCCACTTCCCCATGGACAATAGAGAAAATAAAAAGAACAAGAGCTATTAAGAAAAGAAGAAAAACCTAGATGTGTGTATGTATATATATGCATGTGTATGCCAGTGTAGTGTGACCTAAAGTGTAAGTAGAAGTAGCTAGATATACCTGTTATCCAGCGTGTTTATGAGACAGAAAAAAGACACCAGCAATCCTACCATCATGTAAAACAGTTTCAGGTTTCTGTTTCACAGTCACCTGGCAGGACGGTAGTACCTCCCTGGGTGGTTGCTGTCTACCAACCTACTACCTTATTATAGTGCAGATATAATTTGATACAATTGAAAGCTGAGAAGAAAGCCCAAATTGCTCTGCATACTAGTGTCTTTCTTTTGTGTTTAACAATATTTATCACATGTAAGCTACCACTAATTTTTTTACCACTAAAACAAATAAAATTTTGAATTTGAAATACGTATGCATCTGTATTTCAAGCAAACTAATCATAAGACTTGCATACTACTTAAATCTAGTTTACAACTGTGTATAATAATATCTTTATTTACTACAAGTACATGTACTAGGTATACAGTCCTAACTGACATCAATGACATACGTACTTCTCAGTAGTATATAGAAAGCCCCTTGTTATACTGAGCATTTCCCGCAAATTAGGTCAGTTTTTTCCCAGGATGCGACCCACACCAGTCCACTAACACCCAGGTACCCATTTTACTGATGGTGAACATAAACAACCGGTGTAAGGAAACGCGTCCAATGTTTCCATCCCTTAGCCGAATTGAACCTGAACCCTTGCCAAGTGAAGCGGGAGCTTTTGCCACCAGGCCACGGGGCACCGTATATGTATAAAGGCTACTTATATCTAGTTTACAACTAGTTATATGTAGGCTACTTAAATCTAGTTTACAGATGTGTAGTACAGTGGACCCCCGAGTTTCGTAAACCCCGGAAATCGTACATTTATGTAAGTATAATATTGTAAGTGCTTGTGGAAAAGTATTTTTGGGGGTCTGAAATAGACTAACCTACGTGAAATTTTTCCTTAAGGGAGAAAATTCGTTCGGTAATGGCACTTGAGCAGACTTCAGGAGTGAAGTTTTTACGAAACTCTGGGGTCCACTATATATGTATACAGTGGACCCCGGATTACGTACTGCTCCAAACTCGAACAATTATGTAAGTGTATTTATGTAAGTGCTTTTGTAAGTGTATTTTTGGGGGTCTGAAAGGACTAATCTAATTTACATTATTCCTTATGGGAACAAATTCGTTTGGTTACGGCACTTGACCAGCATTCTGGAACGAAATAATGACATAATCCGGGGGTCCACTGTATTAGGCTACTTATATCTAGTTTACAACTGTGTAAATATATATTAGTCTACCTAAATCTAGTTTACAACTATTTATATGTATACAGGTAGTGAGTTTGGCAGTGTACATGTTCTTCCTGTCAACCATCATGGGGCGACAGTTCTTGGACCCGGCACAGAACTACCCCAAGAACAACATTGACTTTTACTTCCCAGTGTTCACCATACTGCAGTTCTTCTTCTACATGGGCTGGCTCAAGGTTGCTGAGAGTCTGGTCAACCCTTTCGGCGAGGACGACGACGACTTTGAGGTCAACTGGCTCATTGATAGGAATATTCAGGTAGGGCGTGTAGTTACGTCTTTGTAATGACCAGTTTCAAAATTACAGGAGGTAGCTATATACTTGTGGGGCTTTTTTCAATGCACAGGCTGTCTCCCACCAAGGCAGGATGAACTGGAAAAGAAGAAACAAAAGTTTTTTTTAAATGCACCAGCCATCTCCCACTGAGGCAGGGTGAACTAAAATGAAAGTTTTTCTTTTTACTTGTAGTAATTTTTACATGAATTAATTTTTACATGTAGTAATTTTTACATGTAGTAATTTTTACATGTAGCAATTTTTCTTTCTTCTTCTTTCAACAAATCGGCCGCTTCCCACCGAGGCAGGGTGGCCCAAAGATAAAAACAAAAGTTTCTCTTTTTAACTTTAGTAATGTATACAGGAGAAGGGGTTACTAGCCCCTTTCTCCCGGCATTTTAGTCGACTCTTACGGCACGCTTGGCTTACGGAGGAAAAATTCTGTTCCACTTCCCCATGGAGATAAGAGGAAATAAGAACAAGAACTAGTAAGAAAATAGAAGAAAACCCAGAGGGGTGTGTATATACAGTGGTACCTCGGTTAACGATGGTCCCAAACTCGCCCTTTTATGTAATTTTATTTTTTTAAATGCTTTTGTAAGTGTATTTTTTGGGGGTCTAAAAGGACTAGTCTATTTTACATTATTCCTTATGGGGATAAATTCGTTTGGTATCTGTCTCTTTTTTCTACCTTGTGCTGGTACAGTATTGCACCAAAAAATTTTCTCTTTCTATTTTCTCATATTCTTTTACGGATATTTATAAAGCTATTATGAATACAGCCTTTCCTCACTTACCGACGAAGCTCTGTTCCTAAGACCACGTCGGTAAACAGATTCGTCGCTAATCGAGGAATCACCCCTTACTGATACTTCAAAAATATTACCACCTGAAATTAAAACAGTCAGTTTTATGTTTGCTGTGAAAATCCTTTCAATTCATTTATTATTTACTGAAATACAACATGAAATAGGTTAATAACTTACTTTCGAGATATTCCAGGAAACGCGTGTGTAGCTGATTACTTGGGATTTTTTTTTTTTAAGAGAAAATCACACTTTTTTTTCAGTCTTTGCATAGGATAAGAGTGATCTATAGATACCCCCTCAGGTTGTTCTTCAACTCTATATATCTTTGGTTGGGCCTCATCTAGATTATGCTGCACAGTTTTGGTCACCGTATTACAGAATGGCCTAGGTAGTAGGTTGGTAGACAGCAACCACCCAGGGAGGTACTACCGTCTTGCCAAATGAGTGTAAAACGGAAGCCTGTAATTGTTTTACATGATGGTAGGATTGCTGGTGTCTTTTTTGTCTCATAAACATGCAAGATTTCAGGTACATCTTGCTACTTCTACTTACACTTAGGTCACACTACACATTCATGTACAAGCATATATATACACACCCCTCTGGGATTTCTTCTATTTTCTTACTAGTTCTTGTTCTTATTTCCTCTTATCTCCATGGGGAAGTGGAATAGAATTCTTCCTCCGTAAGCCATGCGTGTCGTAAGAGGCGACTAAAATGCCGGGAGCGAGGGGCTGGTAACCCCTTCTCCTGTATATATTACTAAATGTGAAAGGAGAAACTTTCGTTTTTCCTTTTGGGCCACCCTGCCTCGGTGGGAAACGGCCGACGTGTTGAAAGAAAGAAAGATTACAGAATGGATATAAATGCACTGGAAGACGTACAAAGGAGGATGACAAAGTTGATCTCATGTATCAGAAATCTTCCATATGAGGATAGACTGAGGGCCCTGAATCTGCACTCTAGAAAGGCGTAGAATTAGGGAAAGATATGATTGAGGTGTATAAATGGAAAACAGGAATAAGGATTTAAAAAGTGCTAAAAATATCTAGTCTGGACAGGACTCGCAGCAATGGCTTTAAGTTCGAAAAATTCAGATTCAGGAAGGATATAGGAAAGCACTGGTTTGGTAATAGAGTTGTGGATGAGTGGAACAAACTCCCAAGTACCGTCATAGAAGCTAAGACGTGTAGTTTTGAAAATAGGTTAGATAAATACATGAGTGGGTGTGAGTTGGACCTGACTAGCTTGTGCTACTAGGTCAGATGCCGTGCTCCTTCCTTAAGTGAATGTGACCTGACCTGACTAGGTTAGGGCATTGACTTAAGCCGGTAGGAGAATTGGACCTGCCTCGCATGGGCCAGTAGGCCTGCTGCAGTGTTCCTTCTTTCTTATGTTCTTATAACGTTTTCTGTAATGGTCGCGGTCACTTTTTTTTCCTCCCCCGCCACCCACCCTTCAATACCTCTCCATATAATGTCAGTTTTTATTAATTTGAGTGTCTTTATCATGCTTCTACATTATTTATGTTATACCTATTATTATTCTGGAATAAATATGATAGGTAGATAACCTTTATTGATAGTAATATTATAATTATACAATATTTTATAGTACCGTGAGTCACATCTCCACATGCCATGGTGAGCCATGAATTACTGAGACTGTCACACCTTCTCCCTCTCGTATAGCTCCACCCACCCTCCAATACCTCTCCATATAATGTCAGTTTTTATTAATTTTGGCATCTTTATCATGCTTCTTTGTTATTCACTCCAGCAACATTTCCTCCCAAAAACAATGTGACCTTTTTCTTAAAAGTCTTGAAACCGGGCATTGTTTTATCATCTTCTTTGTGTATGTAGGACCTTTCGGGCATTTTCTTCCAAAAAAGTCCAGTTTCATCAACATTAAAGATCTGTTCTGGACGGTATCCGCCTTTCTCGATGATTTTATCAAACTGATCAACAAATCTGTCTGCTGCTTCTGCATCTGTGCTTGCCACCTCACCACTAATACCCCTATTATGGAAGTTGAATCTCCGACGAAACTGTTGAAACCATCCATGTGTTGCCGTAAATATTTCTGTTGATTCCTCACCTTCACATGCCTTCAAAGTCTCAAAGGTACTGCGTGCCTTGGCTTGAATAATTAAAAGGCTCATTGGCATTCTTTTTTGTATCTGATCGTCAAACCAGATCGCCAGTAATTTCTCCATTTCATGAATGAGGCCTTTCCGCTGCCTAGTTATTATGGCTTGAAATCCTGTCAATGCTTTCACTGCCTCTTTCACTCTATCTTTATCCTTCAAGATAGTGGAAATGGTAGAATGCGCCAACTTCAAGTCATCGGCTATCACTTGCACTTTCTTACCAGCTTCATACTCGTTTATAATCTTCATTTTCACCTCAAGATTGAGAGCCTTCCTTTGTTTAATGGTGCTTCTTTCAGGTGAAGTCAAGATCTTCCTTTTCACTGACATCTTGTACTATGGGATGCACAATAAAGTACAAATTTGTACAAATATGTAGTCTTGGAGACTGTGAAAGCTAGTGTACTGAGTGGCTGTAGGAAAGAGATTGAGATGCTTGACCCTGAGATGCCGACCTGCCTGTTTCCATGACCCAAGTTCTCATATGACATAAAATACCGACTATTGGGAGAGCCCAAATGATTAAACTCAGTGAACAGGGTATGTTGATGGCAATAATAATAATAAGTATAATAATAATAATAAATAATCACTCTGGAGCAGTTTAAATGTCATACGTATTTTGTACAGGTTTGGTAGCTGACATTTAAAGCTCTCCAGAGCTATCTTGTACTATGGGTGTACAATAGAGCACAAATTTATAGATGAAATATGTAGTCTTGGAGACTGTGAAAGCTAGTGTACTGAGTGGCTGAAGGAAGGAGATTGAGATGCTTGACGCTGAGACGCCACGCTGCGCATTTCCATGACCCAAGTTCTTGTATGGCATAAAATATCAACTTGTGGGAGAGTTGTCGGTAAACGAGTACGTCCATAAGTGAGGAGAGGCTGTATTTATAAAGCTATTTTCCTACTTTGTGTTAATTGAATATTCTGCCTCCCACATCAGTATGCTTATACTTCTGCCCAGTATCTGTGACTGGGTTCCTAATTCCTTGAGTCTGATAATGTTATAGCACTGTTAGGTAGCCAGGTTCTTGGAACTATGAAATTGCATTGGGTATTATGCTGTTATTTATGACTTTGGTACCCAGTGTATTAGTTGCTTTCAGATGTGCAATCTGCTAAAGTGTAACACGTACTGGATGATCAGTTTGTATTGCAACTGATTAAAAACTGCTGGTTAGGTTCCTGTGAAGTTTTGATTGGTGCCTCTCCCATGGAACAAATCCCTTGCAATTACTAAAAAAGTACTGTAGTTGTTACAAGAATAGAGATTATGCTCATAGTGCTTTTTAAGTGTGTGTAGATGAGGGCATGGGAAACAGTTTTACTGTACTTTATTGTTATTTTTATGATACTATTATACATATTGTAACATTGCATAGTTGATGTCATCCAGATATCCATTGTTGCACTTGTAATAATGTTGGTAGAATTACGTAACGACATTATGTTAGGTAAAAGGACGCATGTTCAGCTAATGCGACATTTTTATTGTGGCAACGTTTTGCTCTCCAGGAGTTTTGTCAAAGCTCCTGGAGAACGAAATGTTGCGCTTCTGCTGTGATAATACTGGATTCGTTTATCCTTCCATCTCCATTACATTGTACATTTTAGGATTGATGTATATGAGCACATCAGAAGCACATGTCACTGATTCCTACACTTTCCCAAGGTATCGTACCTGATCGTAGACGAGATGCACAATGAGCACCCAGAGCTGACACAGGACCTGTACTGGGACGAGGTGTTCCCTCAGGAGCTGCCGTACACAGTCGCGTCCGAGCAGTTCCGCCGAGAACCCCCCATGGGCAGCACTGCTAACATTCAGGTTCCTGAATCTGAGCAAGAGTTCCTTCCTATTGTGGATGAGGAACCTGAGGATGATGTGAGTGTCAGTATACTGTTGGTGTCCATGAGATTACTGAAGAAAGGGATCATGTTGCAGAAAAAAAGATTTATTGGGAATATGATTTGCTTTGTGTACAGCTTTATCACCTTTCACTCTGTGTACCATGTTTCACTCTATAGAGCTGTGCCATGTTTCACTCTGTGTAGAACTTCATCACATCATGTTTCAGTGTGTAGAGCTTCATCACATAATATTTCACTATGTGTAGAGCTGTACCATGTTGCAATATGTGCCTTATCACATCATGTTTCACTCTGTGTAGAGTGAAGCAGGATGTGAAACATTATCCTGGTAAAAGCTTGTTCTGTGACATATCTTCTTTGATCAACAATACTGTAACAAGGCAGAAAAAAGGCCAACAACTAATGGAAAATGGACTTAAATGCATAAACTTAGGACACCTTTATTGAAGTGACCAACATCACAGGACCAAAACATCTTAAGTAAGGGTGACCTAAGTGTAAGGTGTCCCTGTCCCAATGTCTTTTCTTAACTATTGTATTTAAATTTAGCCTGACCATGACATGTTGGTAGTGTTAGTTGTGGTGTGTGTAGTGTAGTTGTGGTGTGTTTAGTGTTAGTTGTGGTGTGTGTAGTGTTAGTTGTGGTGTGTGTAGTGTAGTTGTGGTGTGTGTAGCGTAGTTGTGGTGTGTGTAGTGTAGTTGTGGTGTGTGTAGCATAGTTGTGGTGTGTGTAGCGTAGTTGTGGTGTGTGTAGTGTAGTTGTGGTGTGTGTAGTGTAGTTGTGGTGTGTGTAGCGTAATTGTGGTGTGTGTAGCGTAGTTGTGGTGTGTGTAGTGTAGTTGTGGTGTGTGTAGTGTAGTTGTGGTGTGTAGTTATGGTGTGAATTAGAGATTTAGGTTTATTATACACTCCAGTATCCATCTTGTGGGCAGTAGTCAAAAGATTCCCAGCGCACATATTAGTTCCAGGAGATTGGGCACCAGCATTTTGTTAGATAAACAGGTTACAGTGGTAACAAATTTCTTAAAAGATTTATTGACTTAGTAACAATATCAATGAGTTGTTTTCAGTCATGAATTTAGCCACAGAAGCATTACATTGTAGCTTGTGGGATTAAAGGTTAGTTACTGTATCCAATATCTAGCAAGTTATAGTTTCTAGGCGAGTAAGTGGTTGTGGGTTATTTACGATTGATGAAGTTAGGGTGTTTTTTTTCCAGAATTTTTAATATGCTGTTGTGAATAAAATATTTTGTTTTTTCTTGAGCATTCATGAGTAAATCATCTCTGAATTCATGTGATGTATGACAATACTTCCTCTGGGGGATGTAAATAAGGATATAAGAATGCACTGGTTTGATAATAGAGTTGTGGACAAGTGGAAAAAACTCCTGAGTAATGTCATTGAAGCTAAAATCTTGTGTAGCTTTAAAAATAAGTTAGACAGTTACATGAGTGGATGTGGATGGGTGTGAGGTGGACCTGCCTAACATGGGCCAGTAGAAGATTAAGACATGTGCAACAGTTGGGTATCTTTATTGATGAAATGTTTAGCTTACTCAGTAGGCTTCTTCAGTCAAATACAAAGGCAGCAGTAGTAGTAATGAAATAAGGATGATGTAACCGGTCCATCAACCTTGTAGAAGAAGTATTTGAGGTGGTCAGTCCCTCAGCCTGGAGAAGAGTTCAGATCGAGGCTGAACTCTTCTCCAGGCTGAGGAACTGATCACCTCAAATACTTCTTCTCCAAGGTTGATGGACTGGTTACATTATCTTTATTTCATTACTACTGCTCCCTATGTATTTGACTGAAGAAGCCTACTGTGTAAGTGAAACGTTTCATCAATAAAGATACCCAACTGTTTCACATGCATCTTAATCTTCAACTTGTCGGTATTTTAAACGATTTTCAATACATGTTCCAGTAGGCCTGCAGCAATGCTCCTTCTTTCTTATGTTCTTATATATACTTTTCGTGAGGTATATATAAGATGGGGAAGCAGACTTTAGGAGTGTTTGCAGCCCAGACAAAGCCAAGCAGTATTGACATCCAAGAGTCTGCTTATTTTATTGGATGCACCATAGACATGTGGCTCCTCCTACATGAGAGTGATGATAGATGGCCTGGCTGGTGCTGCTTATCCTGTTTCAAGTCATTATTTCATTTGAGCTTTTTTCTATATTATTGTCCTCAAACTACTACTGAACATCCCTACTTACGAGCAGCTCCCAACTCGAACAATTATGTAAGTATTTTTGTAGGTGCTTTTGTAAGTGTATATTTGTAGGTGCTTTTGTAAGTGTATTTTTGGAGGTCTGAAATGGATTAACCTAATTTTCATTATTTCTTATGGAAAAAAATTCCTTCGGTATCGGCACTTGAATAGCCGACTGGAACGAACTAAGCTCATAAGTAGAGGTACCACTGTACTTGCTTTTTGACTAGGCATCAGCGTTAGCAGGTGCGTGTGTGTTTAAGAGAGAGAGATAGATAGAAAGATAGATAGATATTAATACTGATGGTGTGTGTATAACTGTTATTTAATATGTTTCTATATTATCACATTATTGATGTTAAGGATGACGAAAAGACCAGCTCTGGGTTGATCTTCAAGAGGCGAGGGTCAGCACGCTCGGTGGTATCTTCAGCACCGTCTGGCAGGAAGAGTTCCTTCATGTCCATCATGCAAAACCGCCTCTTACCCAGCACCACTGGTGAGCATCACCACACCAGCACCACTGTAACATCTTACCCAACACCACTCATATCACCACACTAACACCACTGTAATGTCTTACCCAGCACCACTGGTGAGTATCACCACACCAGCACCACTGTAAAGTTATACCCAGCACCACTGGTATCACTACACTGACACCACTGGTCAGTATCACCACACAAATACCACTGTAACATCTTACCTAGCACCACTGGTCAGTATCACCACACCAGCACCACTGTAAAATCTTACCTGGCACCACTGGTCAGTATCACCACACCAGCACCACTGTAACATTTTAACCAGCACCAGTGATAAGTATCACCACACCAGCACCACTGTAACATCTTACCCAGCACCACTGGTCAGTATCACCACACAAATACCACTGTAACATCTTACCCAGCACCCAGACTACTTCCTTAATTATATTTTTATTTCTATAAGTACATGTACATGGTGTACAGGCCTAGCTGACATTAGTGACATACTACTATATAGAAAGCAGCTTGTTATGCAGAGCATTTTGGGCAAATTAGGTCAATTTTATCTCAGGATGCGACCCATACCAGTTGACTAACACCCAGGTACCCATGTTTACTGATGGGTGAACATGTACAATTGGTGTAAGGAAACACACCCAATGTTTTCACCCTTGCTGGGAATTGAACCCGGACACTCAGTGTGTGAAGCGAGAGCTTCACACCAAGTCTCACTCTAAAATTTGAAATGTCATCATGCATTGATAATAGGTATCCCTGGTACACTGATTACTTATGGTTTCGTTAAATTTCTATTTTTTCTCGCTATGATTTTAAGATGAAAACACTTATGCATGTTCAACTTACTTATCTTCATATCAAAAATGAGTTACTTTGAATAAACTTGTTAAAGTTTAGAATGACAGTAGAGGCATCACACATCCTTCATCTTGTATATGAGGCATTGAAAAGATAACGTCACTTGTGTGAAAATCGCCTCCAAACCTTTGCAACATAGAAAAATGACAAACTTGCGAATTGTCACTTCTGAGAAGGTCACCTACGGAGTTTTCCAATATGTTTACAAAAATATCTCAGTAAACAACCATACAGTTTTGATCAAAATTGGCTCATTTTAAAGACTTATAATTTTGTATAAAACACTATTTTCGCACACTATGCACTTTTCACTCACTAGTGAGTTCGTTATTTTTTTTTTCTCAGCGCCTCATGTGACTGTATGATCAGGTTCATCATTATATTATTTTTATAATCATAACTAAGTGGGGAAGTGGAATAGAATTCTTCCTCCGTAAGCCATGCGTGTCGTAAGAGGCGACTAAAATGCCGGGAGCAAGGGGCTAGTAACCCCTTCTGTATATATTACTAAATGTAAAAGGAGAAACTTTCGTTTTTCCTTTTGGGCCACCCTGCCTCAGTGGGAAACGGCCGACGTGTTGAAAGAAAGAAACTAAGTGCTAAACCCATAAGGGTTATTCAGAGCTGCATCACCATTATAATACTCTTGGGAGAGGCTTGCTGTCAGCAAGCAGTGCGTGCCAAAAGAAATGCCAGGTATGATAATTTAAATATTCTTAAGCTTGCGAATTTCATACATGTGGTAAAATAATATTTTGTTTTTGCACTGTATCTTAATGTTGGTGTGTCACAGATTCTTACATGTAGTAATTCAAGGTAATGTCAGTATGTATATATTTTTATCCTTACTGTTTGTGCTGCAGAATGGTCTGAGTCTGTGTTTGCTTAGGGCACTGTTAGCAAGAGTCTTTCAAGCTAACAAATTCATTCTATGCCAGTCATTACCTTGTAAATACTTTTGTAATGTAAAAATGTAGAACTAATAAATCATTTTAATCAAAATATTATTAATAAAACATTTAATTGGCTATCAATATATTAATATTAAAAGGTAATCTCTGGCTTATTCTCTCTTGTTTTTGGAAAAATTATAAATAATCACTTGACACATGTTGATTTCATTGTGTTTTTGATTACCATTGTGAATCACTGTAGAACTAAAAGCATATACGTAACTACAGTCATTATAACCATGCTTTCTCCACCATATTTGCACTAAATGTATTGTGTCTACAGTCAGCATATGATTTATCACCAACGTATTTACACCATTCTCCTTACTCACCACATTTACAACTTCATCTTGTGCAGGCAGTCCATCGTCAGTCAGGAAGAGCCAACACAAGGGGCTCAATAGATCAGTTTCACGCACCTCTGGTGGATCTCCCAGCACCAACTTCAAGAGGCAAAATACCAGTGTCTCCATGCAGGTACTCCTCTTAGTTGCATAAATACCAGTGCCTCCATGCAGGTACTCTTCTTAGTTGCATAAATACCAGTGCCTCCATGCAGGTACTCTTCTTAGTTGCATAAATACCAGTGCCTCCATGCTGGTACTCTTCTTAGTTGCATAAATACCAGTGCCTCCATGCAGGTACACTTCTTAGTTGCATAAATACCAGTGCCTCCATGTAGGTACTCTTCTTAGTTTCATAAATACCAGTGCCTCCATGCAGGTACACTTCTTAGTTGCATAAATGCCAGTACCTCCATGCAGGTACTTTTCTTGGTTACATAAAAGCCAGTACCTCCATGCAGGTACTTTTCTTGGTTACATAAAAGCCAGTACATCCATGCAGGTACTTTTCTTAGTTGCATAAATGCCAGTACCTCCATGCAGGTACTCTTCTTGGTTACATAAATACCAGTGCCTCCATGCAGGTACTCTTCTTAGTTGCATAAATACCAGTGCCTCCATGCAGGTACTCTTCTTAGTTTCATAAATACCAGTGCCTCCATGCAGGTACTCTTCTTAGTTTCATAAATACCAGTGCCTCCATGCAGGTACACTTCTTAGTTGCATAAATGCCAGTACCTCCATGCAGGTACTTTTCTTGGTTACATAAAAGCCAGTACCTCCATGCAGGTACTTTTCTTGGTTACATAAAAGCCAGTACCTCCATGCAGGTACTTTTCTTGGTTACATAAATGCCAGTACCTCCATGCAGGTACTCTTCTTGGTTACATAAATACCAGTGCCTCTATGCAGGTACTCTTCTTAGTTTCATAAATACCAGTGCCTCCATGCAGGTACTCTTCTTAGTTGCATAAATACCAGTGCCTCCATGTAGGTACTCTTCTTAGTTGCATAAATACCAGTGCCTCCATGCAGGTACTCTTCTTAGTTGCATAAATACCAGTGCCTCCATGCAGGTACTCTTCTTAGTTGCATAAATACCAGTGCCTCCATGCAGGTACTCTTCTTAGTTGCATAAATACCAGTGCCTCCATGTAGGTACTCTTCTTAGTTGCATAAATACCAGTACCTCCATGCAGGTACTCTTCTTAGTTGCATAAATGCCAGTACCTCCATGCTGGTACTCTTCTTAGTTGCATAAATGCCAGTACCTCCATGCAGGTACTCTTCTTAGTTGCATAAATACCAATGCCTCCATGCAGGTACTCTTCTTAGTTGCATAAATACCAGTGCCTCCATGCCGGTACTCTTCTTAGTTACATAAATACCAGTGCCTCCATGCATGTATTCTTAATTACAAAAAAAGGACAAATATCTGTACTAAGTAATAGAGAATAGAATAAGGAAATACAGTCCTTAGCTCACTTGTCAATTTTAATGAACTTAAATCTATAAAGAAAATTTTCTTAACACTCTAGCTGTCTCCTACCAAAGTAAGGTGACATGACAAAGAGGAAAACACTGTCACTGTCATTCATTCATCCACTGTCTTGCCAGAAGGGTGCCAACATCACAATTAAGGTGACCCTCCAAACTTCAACATCTAAAAACTGAGAAGCAAAAATTAGCACCTTGGTCAATTTTTCGCACCTCAAACTTTTTCTCTGGTTTACCCTTTTATAAAAATGAATTTAAGCACAGTTAAAGCAATGCTTCAAAGACATGCAGATTTTTTTTTTTTCAACAAGTCGGCCGTCTCCCACCGAGGCAGGGTGACCCAAAAAGAAAGAAAATCCCCAAAAAGAAAATACTTTCATCATCATTCAACATTTTCACCACACTCATACATAATCACTGTCTTTGCAGAGGCGCTCAGATACAACAGCTGAGAATAGTCCCTCCCAGCTGTCACTATCCCAGACCCCTTCTTTAAAGTGCAGGCATTGTACTTCCCATTTCCAGGACTCAAGTCCAACTAAATCAATTAACTGGTTTCCCTGAATCCCTTCACAAAATGTTACCTTGCTCACACTCCAACAGCTCGTCAGGTCCCAAAAACCATTCGTCTCTATTCACTCCTATCTAACACGCTCACACATGCTTGCTGGAAGTCCAAGCCCCTCACCCACAAAACCTCCTTTACCCCCTCTCTCCTGCAGATATTCTGCTATTATGAGCTAGGTTCACATGGTTAAAAAGAAAAAATGGTTACCATTAATTTTTAAAGGGGTAGAGGGGTAAGCCAGTGGAAGGCCTCAGTCAGATAACCAAAAGCTCCAGCTGTGGGTCATCATATGACTAAGACCTGCATTAGGAAATACTTGTCCTGTTTCTTGACAAACCTTACCTAACCTATGACGTGGTTAAATGATTTGTTTATTTTTTTTTTTTTTATGAATGTTAAAATAGTTGTGTATGGTCTTTGGGAGCATGCACCAAAGATTGGGAGCATGCACCAAAGATTGGGAACATGCACCAAAGATTGGGTGCATGCACCAAAGATTGGGTGCATGCACCAAAGATTGGGTGCATGCACCAAAGATTGGGAGCATGCACCAAAGATTGGGTGCATGCACCAAAGATTGGGAGCATGCACCAAAGATTGGGAGCATGCACCGAAGATTGGGTGCATGCACCGAAGATTGGGTGCATGCACCAAAGATTGGGTGCATGCACCAAAGATTGGGTGCATGCACCAAAGATTGGGTGCATGCACCAAAGATTGGGTGCATGCACCAAAGATTGGGTGCATGCACCAAAGATTGGGAACATGCACCAAAGATTGGGAGCATGCACCAAAGATTGGGAGCATGCACCAAAGATTGGGAGCATGCACCGAAGATTGGGTGCATGCACAGAAGATTGGGTGCATGCACAGAAGATTGGGTGCAAGCACAGAAGATTGGGTGCAAGCACAGAGGTTTCATATGGTGCTCCTTGACTTGCGATAGGGTTACATTCCAGTGAATCTATTGTAAGTTGAAAATATTGTAAGTCAAATACGATATGATGTAAATAAATAAGTAAATAACTACTATCATTAAATAAGTAAATAAACAAATAATTACTGTAACTAAATACCAGTATTGTAAAGTAAATAAATAAATACAAGTTTATCTTATCAATAAATGTACAGTACTGCACAGTACTGAATGTGCCTTGCTATCACACCATCGTAAAGTTGAAATATTGTAAGTTGAATCATCGTAAAGTGAGGAGCATCTTCACAGTAAACATCTCATTAACAGATTTCGACCATTTCGGACAAAAAAATTGGTTGGACAGACACACTAATAATCGGACAAAATAGTTGGATGTCCATAATTCTGCATTTTGTCCATAGTGAGTGTCTGGGTGTCTTCTGAAGTATCGGGCCAAGTCCGTTAACTCGGACCTTTGTCCAATATATGCCATAGTGGCCACATCTGCTGGGGTGTTGACCTTTGGAATACCCTCCAGGTATACCAGGTATCCAGGATCTGTTAGTTTTGGTTGTTTACTGAGCCATAGGCCACACTTGCCAGTTTTTGTGATATTCACACATACACTCAAATAATAATAATAATAATAATAATAATAATAATAATAATAATAAAAATGTCCTTGTTCAAAAATAGACAGTTTGAAAGACCACAATACACATAGCAACTTGGGCAAACTTAGGCTAGAAGTAAGACCGTGTAGTTTTTATGTTAGTGGGTCTAGTACAGTGTATTGAGAGGAAGTTAAAGAAAATAATGAAAGATATAAGTTACAAGAAAATTATTTATTAAAAAATGAAAAAAAATGGATTTTCACAGGGATGGCGTGTCCATATGCAAATGAGGTGGTTGCTTTGGGATCCATCTTAAATGGGGCACCATATGCTAAGAAAAATAATAATTTTAAAAAATTAACATGGAAAAAGGATGTAAATGCAAATAAACTAATGCCATTTAGCAGCAGAACATGAAAAACTGGAAAACTAGATCAAAAGAACTGTTGGCAGAATATTCAAAACTTGAAGAAAGAAAAGTTGTGTTTTAAGAACACACAATGTTTGTTTTCTATTATATTTTGTAATGTTTTGGCAAGTAATATTCTGTAATATTTTTGACAAGTTTTCTTATTTCTTTTTTATACTAAATGTGGTGGTAATGACGGTTAAAACAGGATAGCATAATGGATAATTTTGGCGTTGACATGATAAAAATTATGAGCACTGGTTTTAATACATTTTTATTTAAAATTAAAGTGAAAGATATCAAAGTTGTTTTTGTTTTAACTAGTTTTAGAAACTGCAGTTAGACTAACAAGCAAAAAACCAAATACTAGTAATTAAGCCACTGTTTTAAAAACACTCTTAAAAACATCAAACGGAAAGAAAGGGGACAATACATATACCAGCTTACCAAAAACTTGGCATAGATTTCTAATTGCATGGTTTGTGTAGGGAGCCAGTTGGTGGCAACTAGTCTAGGGCCACTACTGTATACTCCCTCCTCTTCACAGTACCTTGTTACACTGTATTTTAAGAACTTATAATGTGTGGAGTGTTCTCTGAACTTCCTTTTTTTTTAAATATTTAGTATTTTATGTCTTTTAGTGTCTTGGCTTAATTTCTCTTGTGTACAATATAGCAGAACTAAAATAATTTGGCATAATTGTGAATGTTCTTAATAAAGATCATATCTTGCCTTTCAGGATAGTAATATATTTCATATGTCAGAGGAATCTTTGGTGACAGTGGGAGGTAAAGAAGAACGAATTGGACCAAAGCAACCTAGGAGACCATCTGCTGCACAAGCCCAGTCAACTCTTCAAGAGGATGAGGACACCCTCCTTATCAAAATTAATCGTTCTGACAAAGATGGTATGACAATCAATAAAAAAGCTATCACTTGCTTAGCTCCTCCATAACTCTTAATGAAATGCACATTTGGTGTCACAAGTATGCATGCTTATAAGTACTCTCTTAACAGACTTTTAGCCTGACAGATTTGAGAGGTGCCAGAGCATCTTTTATATGAAAGATGATGCCCCTTGCCATGTTGCCAAAGACATGAAAAATTTGCTAAATTATTGTGACTTTTCAGTGCTTTAATGTCTGGCCTGGAAACTCACCAGACTTCAATCTGAGGGAAAGCATTTGGAAACCTGTTAATAAGTTTTGTGGCATGGACATGTCCTCTTACACCAAAATATTGAGTGGTATTAAGTAGGTGTGGGAGGGTATTGACTTTTCTATCCTTCATAAATTAGCTTTATCAGTATCTAAATGCTTATCTAATGTCTGACTGATTAACAGATACTGTAACTTAGATGCGTGTGTGCCCACACACACATGCACACCCCTACCTGCATATCTACACACGTACACCTACCTACCTTCCTACATTCCTACACCTACCTACCTACACACACCTACCTACCTATTAGGCATTTGCCTACCAAGCTTTCATACAACACTATTTCAGAGATACAGGTATGTCCAGTTTAAAATTATTGGAGCCAATACTGTTTTTTTTGGGACTACACTAATGACATTCTTTCAGGATGACATTTTTTACTCTTATCACTGTTGGTAATTTAATTTAAACCAAAACCTTCTTCCTAGGTAGTAGGTTGGTAGACAGCAACCACCCAGGGAGGTACTACCGTCCTGTGGTAGTAGGTTGGTAGACAGCAACCACCCAGGGAGGTACTACCGTCCTGTGGTAGTAGGCTGGTAGACAGCAACTACCCAGGGAGGTACTACTGTCCTGCCAAGTGAGTGTAAAACGAAAGCCTGTAATTGTTTTATATGATGGTAGGATTTCTGGTGTCTTTTTTCTGTCTCATAAACATGCAAGATTTCAGGTATGTCTTGTTACTTCTATTTACACTTAGGTAACACTACACATTCATGTACAAGCATATATATACACACCCCTCTGGGTTTTCTTCAATTTTCTTACTACAGTGGACCCCCGGTTCTCGTCGGTAATCCGTCCCAGAGGGCCCGTCGACCACCGGTTTGGTCGAACTCCGATTCTATTTTCCCCATAAGAAATAATGGAAATAAAATTAATCCGTTTCAGACACCCAAAAGTATTAAAATAAAATATTTTTGTACATTAAATATACATTAAATTACACAGAAAACAATGAGACATGAAGAATAAAACAGTAATAACATGTCACTTACCTTTATTGAAGAGTTGTTGATGTGTGGAAGACGGGAGGAGGGGAGAGGATGGAAGAGTTGCTTTTGTTTGGAAGGGAAATCCCCTTCCATAAAGACTTCAGGTACCAAGTCCTTTCCCTGGGTTACTTCCCTTCTTTGTTTTTTAATGGCACTAGGACCAGCTTGAGAGTCACTGGACCCCTGTTGCTCAAAAAAGTGTTCCAGAGAGTTCTGTTTCTGGCGAATGTTTGGAATTGTGCCGGCGACTGGGGCAGGCTGGCTCTCTGGCTGGCTGGCTTGCTGACCATCTGGCTGGCTGAATGGATGGACAGCCGGCTGGCTGGATGGACAGCCAGCTGGCTGGCTGGATGGATAGCCGGCTGACTGGCTGAACAGCCGGCTGGATGGATGGATGGCCGGCCAGCCGGCTGACCAGCTAGCCAGCTGGCTTGCTGACCATCTGGCTGGCTGGCTGAACAGCTGGATGGATGGTCAGCCGGCTGGGTGGATGGACAGCTGGCTGGGTGGATGGACAGCTGGCTGACTGGCTGAACAGCCGGCTGGATGGATGGATGGCCGGCCAGCCGGCTGACCAGCTACCCGGCGGGCTAACTGACTGGACGGCTGGCTGACTAGCTACCCGGCTGGCTAACTGACTGACTGGACGGCTGGCTGGCTGGCTGGCTGGCTGACTGACTCTATCTCACAGGAACACATAAATACAATTATACATAGTGTAAATTACCTAGAATACAGGGAGAATCTAATAATAATAATAATAATAATAATGATAATAATGATAAATATTGAAGCATGGTGACCAGCTGGCACAAGGGGCCCCAGTCTTATCACTAATCAAATTACAAGAGGTGACATTGATGAGGGGTGAGCGTCCTCTTATTATTATCGCTAAACTAATTAGTGTTGACATTGATGAGGGTACAATGCCTTCGCCTGTCTCCCTCCCTCCCTGCCTGTCTGTCTCCCTCCCTCCCTGCCTGTCTCCCTCCCTCCCTGCCAGCCAGCCAGCCAGCCAGCCAGGGGCTGTATCTGTTTGTCTCTGTCTGTCTGTCTGTCTATCTGTTTGTCTGTCTGTCTCAGAGAGATCCAACACATATTACAAGACTCAGTAGTCACTGCTTCACATCTGAGTCCTGACACACATTATTTGCCAGTCTCGATTGTATGGGATATCCTAGGTAATTTACACTATGTATAATTGTATTTATGTGTACGTGTGTGACAGACAGACAGACAGGCCAGCCAGCCAGCCAACCAACCAACCAACCAACCATCCAACCAGCCAGGCAGCCAAACAACCAACCAGCCAGGCAGCCAAACAACCATCCAGCCAACCAACCAACCAACCAGCCAGCCAGCCAAACAACCAACCAGCCAGCCAAACAACCAACCAGCCAACCAACCAACCAACCAACCAACCAGGCAGGCAGGCAGCCAACCAACCAACCAACCAACCAACCAACCAACCAACCAGCCAGGCAGGCAGCCAACCAACCAACCAACCAACCAACCAGCCAGGCAGGCAGGCAGCCAACCAGCCAGGCAGCCAAACAACCAACCAGTCAGGCAGCCAAACAACCAACCAGCCAACCAACCAACCAGCCAACCAACCAACCAGCCAGTCAGCCAGCCAGCCAGCCAACCAACCAACCAGCCAGCCAAACAACCAACCAGCCAACCAACCAGCCAGCCAGCCACCCAGCCAGCCAGGCTGGCAGGCAGGCAGCCAACCAACCAACCAACCAACCAACCAACCAGCCAGGCAGCCAGCCAACCAACCAACCAACCAACCAACCAACCAACCAGCCAGCCAGCCAGCCAGCCAGTCAGCCAACCAACCAGCCAGCCAGCCAGCTCCTTCAATTCTACCATATTTCTGACATTTTTTACCACAGGCTTGGCACTAGGAGCTTTCTTGGGGCCCATGGTGGCTTATTTAGCAGTTGCAAGCACTAAAAACACTGGAATAATGACAATATATATATGGTATGAATGCGTGGGTAGTGGTAGCTCGCTTGTAAACAGTAACACACTGAGTGCCTGGGCGCCCAGCTGGGCCACGGCCCCACGCGTACGCGTCCGGGATGGATAGCCGACTCGTCGAACTCCGAGTGGCCGCCTAATACCGAGTCAAAAATATTGTAAAAAAACCCGTCGAACACCGATTTGGCCGAGCTCCGACGCCGTCGAACACCGGGGGTTCACTGTAGTTCTTGTTCTTATTTCCTCTTCTCTCCATGGGGAAGTGGAACAGAATTCTTCCTCCGTAAGCCATGCATGTCGTAAGAGTCGACTAAAATGCCGGGTTCAAGGGGCAAGTAACTCCTGTATACATTACTAAAGTTAAAAAGAGAAACTTTTGTTTTTCTCTTTGGGCCACCCCGCCTTAGTGGGAAACGGCCGATTTGTTGAAAGAAGAAGAAATGAAGTATGCTTATCCATTTTAATGTCATATAATTTCTGTGATTATTATAGTACAGTTAGTGACTAGGTTATAGTCAAGTTTCAATGCATGTAATGTAGAGCAAATTTTGACTATGATATTACTTGTTTGAAGATTGACCTTAATCATTGAAATGATAAAACTCACTCGTTTGTGAAACCTTGTTTAAAATCAAGGCTTGCCATGTTTTTAAGTGTATTTATATCAACATGTTGGCTTATCACCACAGTCACCATATTCCACACAATATATAATGCACAGATACACAGAATAAAATAATGATGGTTAATACATTAAATATGCAGGTTACTCTTGAAGGCAACATTGGACACTTTTTATGTATTGTAATTTCTGGGTTGACAGGACAGGAAGCAAGAGGCTCTCAGAGTGAGATAAGATGGGAGAGTACGAGAGATGCAGAGAGGGCAGGACGCACTCCATCTTCACTCACCTCTCAGGTAAATACTCACCTTGGCTCTCCTCTCACTAGTAACTGTTGTATATTGAAACTTTCCTTGGATAAGTAATAATAATAATTAATTTTCACAACATACTGTACATAGTAACCTTGCCTCGGTAGGAGATAGTCGGTGTATTAAAAAAATTTTTTTTTTACAAGATTGGATGACATTTAATATACACATGGAAAGCCCCTGGTTATGCAGAGCATTTTGGGCAAACTAAAGCCTAAGATTATTAGAACATAATGAACATTATACAGTGGACCCCCGAGTTACGAGCATAATTCATTACAGAAGGCTGCTCAAGTGCCATTACCGAACAAATTTTCTCCTTTAAGAAATAATGTCAAGTAGGTTAGTCCATTTCAGACCCCCAAAAATACACTTACAAAAGCACTTATAATATTACACTTACATAATTGTACGATTTCCGAGGTGAACGTAACTCGGGGGTCCACTGTACATTTTTTTTAACACAGTGTCTCCCACTGAGGCAGGGTTACCTGAAGAAGAAATTAAAATTTTCCTCTTCTTAAATTTATCATTGTATTCAGGAGACGGGGTTACTAGCCCCTTACTCCCAACATTGTACATAAATGTTCAGTAATAACCCACGTGGGGACAGAAACTAATAAGGAATAATTAGTCTGTATATTTTGATCCCCTTCTGGGATCCTCTTCAGCAGATGCTGAAGAGGATCCCAGAAGGGGGTCAAAATATACAGATCAATTAATCTTCTGTGTTTCTTTGACTATGTTGGTTATTATTGAGCATTAACAAGTGTTCATTACACTTTAGTTATCCATTAAACATACATGCAAAACAACCACTGTGAAAAAAATAGTGAACTTCCCAGTGCTGTCATGATTCCTTGCATTATCAAGGACCTGTAAAAATTATAGAACAGTAAAAGGCTTATAAGGCTGAGATATCACCTCACATATGACATCACACCTGTCCCAGTATGACGTAGGTGGGAGTGTCACGGATAGCTTAAATTCTTCCCAAATTTTATTAATTATAAACAAATCTGATTTGTATAACCCTAAACTAATACACTGGTACCTCTACTTATGAGCAAAATTCATTCCAGTCGGCTATTCAAGTGCCGATACCGAAGGAATTTTTTCCCATTAGAAATAATGAAAATTAGGTTAATCCATTTCAGACCCCCAAAAATAAACTTACAAAAGCACCTACAAAAATACACTTACATAATTGTTTGAGTTGGGAGCTGCTTGTAAGTAGAGGTACCACTGTATTCATATTAAAATCAGTACTATTTTTTATGAACCTTGATTCACCTATAGAATAATAGGTACATACAGCACACTAAACTCAAATCTTTTCAAATACCTTTGGGAATTTGCAGCACCCACTGATGTAGACTTAACTAAATGTAACCTTTGTCAGCAGAACTATTGTCACTGCATTATTGCACATTTCTTTCAGTGCCAATTATCTGGTTCTACATCTTTTCTGAAGGCCTCAAGGAGAAGTCAGCGGAACAACAGCGATGACGACTTGATGGAAGTGAGGAGTAGCGGAAGTTTCTGTTCAATCAGCACCTCGATCTTCCATGCTGCCGACTCTGGCACCACAGATTACGACAATATCGACAAACCTGCCACTCGAGACGGCCAGGAACTAAGCAGCGACACTTTACGAAATGAGGACAGCATTGCTAAGGATGACCACGATAACACCACTCAGCCGATTATACATGACACTGCTCTGAGAGGTGAGCAGTGGTTCTATCTGGGAATGTTCTTGTACACAACACTTCTGAGAAACGAAGAGAGTGATGGAGAGAGATACGAAGAGAGTGATGGAGATACGAAGAGAGTGGTGGAGAGAGAAACGAAGAGAGTGATGGAGATAGAAGCGAAGAGAGTGATGGAGAGAGAAGCGAAGAGAGTGATGGAGAGAGAAGCGAAGAGAGTGATGGAGAGGGAAGCGAAGATAGTGATGGAGAGGGAAGCGAAGAGAGTGATGGAGAAGGAAGCGAAGAGAGTGATAGAGAGGGAAGCAAAGAGAGTGATGGAGAGGGAAGCGAAGAGAGTGATGGAGAGGAAACGAAGAGAGTGATGGAGAGAGATACGAAGAGAGTGATGGAGAGAGAAGCGAAGAGAGTGATGGAGAGAGATACGAAGAGAGTGATGGAGAAGGAAGCGAAGAGAGTGATAGAGAGGGAAGCAAAGAGAGTGATGGAGAGGGAAGCGAAGAGAGTGATGGAGAGGGAAACGAAGAGAGTGATGGAGAGAGATACGAAGAGAGTGATGGAGAGAGAAGCGAAGAGAGTGATGGAGAGAGATACGAAGAGAGTGATGGAGAAACGAAGAGAGTGATGGAGAGAGAAGCGAAGAGAGTGATGGAGAGAGAAACAAAGAGTGATGGAGAGAGAAACGAAGAGAGTGATGGAGAGAGAAATGAAGAGAGTGATGGAGAGAAAGTGATGGAGAAGCGAAGAGTGATGGAGAGAAGCGAAGAGTGATGGAGAGGAAGCGAAGAGAGTGATGGAGAGGAAGCGAAGAGAGTGATGGAGAGGAAGCGAAGAGAGTGATGGAGAGGGAAGCGAAGAGAGTGATGGAGAGGGAAGCGAAGAGAGTGATGGAGAGGGAAGCGAAGAGAGTGATGAGAGAGAGGAAGGATGAGAAGAAGAGTGATGGAGAGGAAAACAAAGAGAGTGATGGAGAGGGAAGCGAAGAGAGTGATGGAGAGAGAAGCGAAGAGAGTGATGGAGAGGGAAGCAAAGAGAGTGATGGAGAGGGAAGCGAAGAGAGTGATGGAAGAGGATGGAGGAAGCAAGAGGAAGAGGATGAGAGGATGGAAAGCGAAGAGAGTGATGGAGAGAGAGAAACGAAGAAGTGATGGAGAGAGAAGCGAAGAGAGTGATGGAGAGGAAGCGAAGAGAGGATGGAGAGAGCAAGAAGTGATGGAGAGGAAGCGAAGAGAGTGATGGAGAGGGAAACGAAGAGAGTGATGGAGAGGGAAACGAAGAGAGTGATGGAGAGGGAAACGAAGAGAGTGATGGAGAGGGAAACGAAGAGGAAGATAGAGAAAGGGAGAGAGAGAGAGAGAAACAAAAGACAGAGATGAAGAAAGAAACAAAGAGAGATGAAAACATTAGGGACGTGTTTCCATAAGACACCTGCTGTCCCTGTCCCTGTCCACCCATCAGTTTAAAATGGGTACCTGGGTGTTAGTCGACTGGTGTTTACTTGGAGAGAGTTCCAGGTGTCAACGCTCCTGTGGCCCGGTCTGTGACCAGGCCTCATGGTGGATCAGGGCCTGATCAACCAGGCTGTTACTACTGGCCGCACACAGTCCAACGTATGAACCACAGCCCGGCTGGTCAGGTACTGACTTTAGGTGCCTGTCCAGTGCCTGCTTGAAGACAGCCAGGAGTCTATTTGTAATCCCCCTTATATAAGCTGGGAGGAGTTGAACAGTCTTGGGCCCCTGACACTTATTGTGTTGTCTCTCAACGTGCTAGTGACACCCCTGCTTTTCATTGGGGGATGTTGCATTGTTTGCCGAGTCTTTTGCTTTCGTAGGGAGTGATTTTCGTGTGCAAGTTTGGTACTAATCTCTAGGATTTTCCAAGTGTATTGTCAGGGGAACGCCTTCCACCTGAACAAAATATAATGGAAAAATTAATAAAAAAAAATTAAGACTCTTGGGTAGGAAATAAACAAAGAATTTTCAGAGTTTTTACTAAAAAACAAAGAAGTAGGCCGTTGTGGTTCTGGCAGGATGTAGAGTAGAAGAATATAAGGCCCAGGATGAGTCTCGGGTATAGACGAGATTGTGGAAGGTTATCCTGGGCAGATGTTAATGATTCTCGTATGCCACTTGGTCGCGGTACGTAAGACGTAGAAGCGGAAAAGTAGACAGAAGTAGCTAAGTCAGAGAGACGTACATCTAGCTCCTTCAAATCTCAGCGTCTGTTCGGGCTGACCAGGCCAGCAGCAGAGCTGATCAGGAGAAGAGTGGAGGTGAAGTGACTCTCCCAGTTTTGCTGCTCACCAGGTAAGGTTGATACTACCAGAAAAAGGGGGGGGTTTCTGCCTCGGCCCGCTAGATAGAAGCACGGGCTGAACCCGAGAATGATCGCCGGCTGACTGAACAACCTTAACCCCCAATTATACTCCACTTTTCCCTCACAGTATATAATAATGTACGTATCTTTCCCACCTGCGTTCTTGGGAGTACAGGTTTAGGAATGTCAGGCGTTCCCAGTAATTGAGGTGGTTTATCGCAGTTATGCGTGCCGTGAAGGTTCTCTGCACATTTTCTAGGTCAGCAATTTCACCTGCCTTGAAAGGTGCAGTTAGTGTGCAGCAATATTCCAGCCTAGATAGAACAAGCGACCTGAAAAGTGTCAACATGGGCTTGGCATCCCTGGTTTTGAAGGTTCTCATTATCCATCCTGTCATTTTTCTAGCAGATGCGATTGCTACAGTGTTATGGTCCTTGAAGGTGAGATCCTCTGACATGGTCACTCCCAGGTCTTTGACATTAGTTTTTCGCTCTTGAGTGGTTGGAATTAGTTTTGTACTCCAATGAGATTTTAATTTACTCACATTTTCCGTATCTGAGTAATTGAAATTTCTCATCATTGAACTTCATATTGTTTTCTGCAGCCCATTTAAAGATTTGGTTGATGTCCGCTTGGATTCTTGCAGTGTCTTAATGGTGGACACTGTCATGCAGATTCGGGTTTTCATCTGCTAAGGAAGACACGGCACTGTGGCTTATATCCCTCTCTGTCAGATATGAGGATGAGGAACAAGATGGGAGTGAGTACTGTGCCTTCTGGAACAGAGCTTTTTACCGTAGCCGCCTCAGACTTTACTCTGTTGACTACTACTCTTTGTGTTCTACTTGTTAGGAAATTATAGATCCATCTACCAACTTTTCCTGTTATTCCTTTATCACGCATTTTGTGTGCTATTACACCATGGTCACACTTGTCAAAGGCTTTTGCAAAGTCTGTGTGTATAACATCTGCATTCTGTTTGTCTTTTAGAGTATCCAGGACCTTGTCGTAGTGGTCGAGTAGTTGGGACAGACAGGAGTGACCTGCTCTAAACCCATGCTGCCCTGGGTTGTGTAATTGATGGGTATCTAGATGAGTGGCAATCTCGCTTCTTAGAACCCTTTCAAAGATTTTTATGATATGGGACGTTAGCGCTATTGGTCTGTAGTTCTTTGCTATTGCTTTACTGCCCCCTTTGTGGAGTGGGGCTATGTCTGTTGTTTTTAGTAACTGCGGGACGACCCTAGTGTCCATGCTCCCCCTCCATAGGATGTTAAAAGCACGTGCTTTTATCACGTGCAGTTAGTGTGCAGCAATATTCCATCCTAGATAGAATAAGCGACCTGATGAACACGGAGTTCCATGAGTCTGGGCCTGAGACGGAGTGCATGGGCATGTCATTTATCGCCTTTTCGAAGTCATTTGGAGTCAGGATAATGTCAGATAGGTTTGCATCTGGTTAGCGGCACGCTAAAAACTGAGTCATACTGGGACTTTAGTAGCTCACTCATTTCCTTGCTGTCATCTGTGTAGGACCCATCTCGTGTAAGTAGGGGCCCAATAATGGATGTTGTTCTTGACTTTGATTTGGCATAAGAAAAGAAATACTTTGGGTTTCTTTCAATTTCATTTATGGCTTTTAGTTCTTCCCGCGTTTCTTGATTCCTGTAAGATTCCTTTAGTTTTAGTTCGATGTTTGCTATTTCTCTGACCAGTGTCTCCCTACGTATTTCAGATATATTGGCCTCTTGTAGCCGCTCCTTTTCCTTAAGGGAATTCGCATCTTGGGACAATGACCTAATTTTCAGGAAATGCTTAGCATAACATGTGGCTTTCTATATACTAGTAGTATGTCATTGATGTCAGCTAGGCCTGTATGCCTTGTACATGTATTTGTAGTAAATAAAGATTATTATTGTTATTGTGTTCAATATAATATAATAATATCTTTATTTACTACAAGTACATGTACAATGCTAGGGTGTTGGGGAGAGGGGTGGGATTAAATTATGGGGAATCAAATGCAAAATGGGAGTTGACACAGTTACTTTTTGCTGATGATACTGTGCTTATGGGAGATTCTAAAGAAAAATTGTAAAGGTTAGTGGACGAGTTTGGGAGGATGTGTAAAGGTAGAAAGTTGAAAGTGAACATAGATAAGAGTAAGGAGATGAGGGAATCAAACGATTTAAATAAAGAAAAATTGAATGTCACATTGGAGAGAGGGATTATGGAAGAAGTGAATGTTTTCAGATATTTGGGAGTTGACTTGTCAGCAGATGGGTTTATGAAGGATGAGGTTAACCATAGAATTGATGAAGGAAAAAAGATGAGTGGTGCATTGAGGTATCTGTGGAGACAAAAAACGTTATCCATGGAGGCAAAGAAGGGAATGTACGAAAGTATAGTGGTACCAACACTCTTATATGGGTGTGAAGCATGGGCTGCAAATGCTGCAGCGAGGAGGCGGCTGGAGGCAGTGGAGATGTCCTGTCTAAGGGCGATTTGTGGTGTAAATATTATGCAGAAAATTCGGAGTGTGGAAATTGGTTGGAGGTGTGGAGTTACTAAAAGTATTTGTCAGAAGGCTGAAGAGGGGTTGTTGAGGTTGTTTGGTCATTTAGAGAGAATGGATCAAAGTAGAATGACTTGGAGAGCGTATAAATCTGAAGGGGAAGGAAGGCGGGGTAGGGGTCGTCCTTCGAAAAGGTTGGAGGGAGGGAGTAAAAGAAGTTTTGTGGGCGAGGGGCTTGGACTTCCAGCAAGCATGTGTGAGCGTGTTAGATAGGAGTGAATGGAGACAAATGGTTTTTGGGACCTGACGAGCTGTTTGAGTGTGAGTAGGGTAATATTTTGTGAAGGGATTCAGGGAAACCAGTTAATTGATTAGTTGGACTTGAGTCCTGGAAATGGGAAGTACAATGCCTGCACTTTAAAGGAGGGGATTGAGATATTGGCGGTTTTGAGGGATTTTCTGAACTGTCGAATCTTAGGGCTTCTGCAAAGACAGTGATTATGTGTGAGTGAGGTGAAAGTGTTGAATGATGATGAAAGTATTTTCTTTTTGGGATTTTCTTTCTTTTTGGGTCACCCTGCCTCAGTGGGAGACGGCCAACATGTTAAAAAAAAAATGTACAAGGTATACAGGCCTAGCTGACATCAATGACATATACTACTACAGTGGACCCTCGCTATTCGAACACTCCAAACTCACCCTTTTATGTAAGTTTATTATTGTAAGTTCTTTTATAAGTGTATTTTTGGGGTCTGAAATGGACTAATCTAATTTACATCATTCCTTATGGGAATAAATTCGTTTGGTAACAGCACTTGAACAGCATTCTGGAATGAGGGTGAGTTTTGGAGTGTTTGAATAGCGAGGGTCCACTGTATTTAGAAAGCTGCTTGTTATGCTGAGCATTTCCCACAAATTAGGTCAGTTTTGTCCCACACTAGTCGACTAACACCCAGGTACCCATTTTACACTGATGGGTGAACAGGGACAGCAGGTGTCTTATGGAAACATGTCCCTAATGTTTTCCAGTCGTACCGAAGGAGATTCGAACTCCGGACCTCAATGTGTGAGCTGAGTGCGCTAGCGTTCGAGCTACAAGGCCAATATTGTTAAAGTACCACACTTGGCTCCACTCCAGGGACAGCGAGAAGTGTGCTTCTACACAACGAGATGGACAGCAAGTAGCAACTACACTCGACTGCTATTTGTAGTTTCTCCTTGCAACCATGGACACTGAGTGTCCATGTTTCAATCCTTGTCCAGGTGGAAACATTGGGTATGTTTCTTGACACCTGCTGTTCCTGCTCACTTAGCAGTATGTACCTGGGTGTTAGTCGACTGGTGTGGGTTGCATCCTGTGGGACAAGATTGAAGGGCCACAGTGAAAATATGACAGTCCTCAATGATGCACTGGCTTTCTTGGGTTATCCTGGGTGACTAACCTCTGGGTTAAAAATCCAAACAAATCTTATATGAGATCATTTATTCCTAGGATGGGTCAGGTTTGGAGCACATTTGTATAGCATATCAACATTGATGAAATGAAATCAGTTGACCAAATGAAATTTATGGCCCATAGATGGCTCTAACTTCATCCTGCTCCCTATTTGTATGTCTCATAACATTAAAAATGCTTTCAGATGAGCTGATGTAGGTAACAGCTCGTAACTTGTAAATAAAGGTAGGAACTCATATCCTAACCCTGTAAAAAACCTTTTGTTAATGAAGAGAGCTGGAGAGAGAGAGAGAGAGAGAGAGAGATTGAGCAAGATAGAGCGAGAGGGAGAGGAGTGTGTGTGTGTACACATATGTACGTACTTGCCTATATGTGATTGTAGGTGTAAAGTCATTGCTTCTGCCCCCTCCCCCCCTTTCAGCTGGAGTGGGTATGATAGGGCCTTGTGGGCCTTATCATATCTGCTCTGAAAACTATGTAAGGAGTCTGCCTCCATCACTTCTTCCTCGAGGTCATTCCACTTGCCGACCACTCTGAGTCTGAATAAATGCTTCCTGACATTCCTGTGGCTCATCTGTGTCATGAACTTCAAGCTATTCCCCCAAGCATTTGTTTCCTGCCTTTCACCTAGCAATTCCTCTGAGTATTTTGTATGTTGTTATGTCTTCCCTGGTTCTTCTGTCCTTAAATGTCATTAGAGTCAGTTCCATTAGCCTCTCCTCATACCCCATACCCTGGAACTGATCTCACTCTTTACCTCTGCAGTGTTGTAATATGATTTCTTAGGTGTGGGTTCTGTACGGGTGCCATATACTCCAAGATAGGCCTCACATATGTTGTATGAAGTGCCTGGAATGACTTTATTCAGATTCCTGAATGCCACTCTTAGATTTGCCAGGCGAGCATTGGCTGCAGAGGTTATTTGGTTGATGTGAGACTGGTGATATGCTAGGCACTATGCTCACTCATAGGTCCTTCTCTTTGAATGAGGTTTGCAGCCTCTGTTTCCTGAGTTTACTTTAATCCCTATTTTAAAGATTTAATTAATTAATCCCTAAAATAGAGATCAAAGTTTTCTTGACTGGTGGGGAACATAGTGACATGCAGCCTCAATGATCATCATGTAGTTGCTAGGCTTTAAACCCCATTAACCAACAAAACACAAGGTCAAAACACAGGTCAACAGAGGACTGAACTTGTATTCAAGTTCAGTCCTCTGTTGACCTGTGTCCATTATGCTGTTTGTTATTGGTGAGAAATATCTATTGTAGGGGAATGAAAGTATACAGGAGGGCCCTGCTTTACAGCACTTTGTTTTACAGCATTTTGCTAATGCAGTAGTTTTCAGTTATTCCCTTTCTGACCCCTGTGGTTTAGCACTTCTTTTAATAATAATAATAATAATATTACCATTCTTCACTTATTCAGACTTCCTACAATAAATGTATTCACCACTAACTATAAGCTAAGGACAAAAATATTTTAAGGTAAGTAATGTGTGTACTGTATATGCATTTTTTAAGTCTATCTGTATTGCTAACTTAATATATGATAGTGTAAACATGTTATCAAGGTTTTATATTCATTTGAAAGTGAAAAAAGCTACGATTCTCTTTACAGCAGTAGCCCGGAACCTAACCTGCTGTATGGGTGGAGCCCTCCTGCATATGTTTTTAATAGATATTTTTATGAGTGTTAATGCTGATTATTCATAAGTTGTCACCAGGTATGACCACCAGTATAACTAACCATAGTTTATCAATAGGTTAGATAAATACATGAGTGGGTGTGGGGTGGGTGTGAGTTGGACCTGACCAGCTTGTGCTACTAGGTCAGATGCCATGCTCCTTTCTTAGTGAATGGGACCTGACCTGACTACCTTAAGCCATTGGCTTAAGCCGGTGGGTGAATTGGACCTGCCTCGCATGGGCCAGTAGCCAGTAGGCCTGCTGCAGTGTTCCTTCTTTCTTATGTTGTTATGTTCTTAACAGAAAGCTCTGATGATGACAAGGATGATATCGGATCCCCAACAGAAGAGAGGAGTAGGTGAGTGTAATCCTTATTGTCGTATTTTAATGAAGTGAAGATGGTATGTAACACTTCATCTTAGCTAATATGTCGCATACATATAATATTGTCTTAGATTAAGAGGTGTTGCAGTGCATTAGACACATCCTCATTTTAAAAGGGAATATTTTTGGAAAAACTATAGATCATAATACTTGTTGTCCTCTCCCTTCATACTAAAAGAATAAGAATGAAGATTTTATTTCTTTGCAAAGGTTACAATGTGTAATTACAATTTTGATTTGTTAAGTACAAAGAAAAGCAACTATCATGCTGGGGCATTTCGGGCAGACTAATCCTAGTACGTACATATTAACTACTTAAGTCTAGACAAGATAACAGTGGTTAACTTTTTAATAAATCTTTATTTTATCTTAATACTAATGCGAGATAGTCTAGATGGAGGTTTATAAGAATAATAATCTTGAAGTTGCACATAATAAAAACAATATTACAATTAATGGTTCAAACAGTAATATTTCATGGATTGGCAGATGTTTAATAGACTAGAGGTCATATAATATAATATTTGGGAGAGTTTCTTCAAACTGATTAGAAGATGTTTTGGTTAGTTTGGTTTGAATTGAGAAATGAGATGATTTTTAAGCATAGCCCTTAATTTGTATGTATTCAGGGGATCCTTTACCAGTTCAGGTAGTGAATTCCAGATCTTTGGGCCTTTATGTACATTGCATTTTTGCATAGTGTGAGACTGACACGAGGGATGTTGAAGAGTGCCTTGTATTGAGACTGTGTTCTGTATATATAGTAAGCTCAGGCTTTTGAAAAGTGGTGGGGTGTGCTGTCTGGCACAGGAGCTTTTTGATGGGTTATTAAAAGTTTAAGGTGGTTGGCTGTGGATTATCCCCAGGCACAAATACCATAGGTGAGGTAGGGATATATTAAAGAGTGGTATAGGGTAAGGAGTGTCGTTTGGGGTACATAGTATCGTATCTTGGAAAGGATGCCTACTAATTTGGAAATTTTCTTGGATATATGCTGGATGTAGGAATGAAATTTAAGATTATAGTCAAGGAGAATACCTAGAAATTTACCCTTAGTGTGTCTTGTACAGTGGACCCCCGGAGTTCGTCATTAATTCGTTTCAGAATGCTGCTCAAGTGCTGTTACCGAACGAATTTGTTCCCTTAAGGAATAATGTAAATTAGATTAGTCCTTTTAGATCCCCAAAAATACACTTACAAAAGCACTTACAAAAATACACTTACATAATTGTTCGAGTTTGGAGCAGTACGAACTCCGGGGTCCGCTGTACTATTAGGGAAACCATTTATCGATATATTATGTTGGATATTTAAGGCTTTGTTTCCAAACAGCATGAAGTATGTTTTGTCTATGTTGAGAGTGAGTTTGTTGGTCATCACCCAAGTACGTATATATTTTTAGCAGCTCGTTGTTTACAGTGTCTCTAAGTATAGCTGGGTTTGAGTGGGAGTAGACATAAGTAGTGTCATCTGTGAATAGAACTGGTTTAAGGAGTTGAGATGCATTGGGGAGATCATTGATGTAGATGAGAAAGAGGAGTGGGCCTGGGACATTACCCTGGGCCACTCTGACAGCTACAGGCCAGTTACTGGAGTTGACTCCATTTGCGTATACATAATTCCAGTAATTTCGCAAATGCTTCAGACTGCCTTAATAACACTTAAGCTGCAAATTTATTGCATATTTTTTTTTTTTTTTATGCCCAGCTGCCTTGCACATTTTCCCTCTTCAGCACTTTTTACCCTCCATTATATCATCTTTCATTTTTTCTCCACCAGTCATGCTATCTTTGTAATGCCCACTGTAGCATATTTATTACTGTAACATTTTGTGAAGAGATTCAGAGAAACCTGTTAGCCGAACTTGAGTCCTGGAAGTGGGAAGTACAGTGCCTGCACTCTGAAGGAGGGGTGGGGATATTTGCAGTTTGGAGGGACATCTGAACTGTAGTATCTACGCACCTCTGGGAAGACAGTGGTAGAGTGAACGATGGGGAAAGTGTTTCTTTTCCAGGTCACCCTACCTCAGTGGGAGACGGCCAGGGTGTTAAAAAAATATTAATAAAATCAACTTTGTATATCAAATTGTCTACTTATTTTTTCAGCCACCGTGTTTCCTGGGGAGTTGACAAGACGCACAAGTGAAACCGACAGCAGCCTTCGTGAAATGAACGAGAGTAAGCAAGAGCTACTTGGGGATGAAATGGCAAGACATACAGAGTAGACGAGTTGTCCTGGAAGACAGCAATAAAGTCTCATCTGTGAAGTGTTTGAGAGAGTATAGAAATAGCAGAGATGCACCTTTGATGTAGACAGCTACTTGGGAAGTAGACAGTAGACAGTAGTCAGCTGGGAAACTGTACTATAGCTTGCTGGGCAGTAGATAGCAAAAGGATTTGGGTAAATTCTAGATAAAAATAAATTAGCTGGATAATTGATAGTGATGAAATGATATTCAAACTGAGGGCTGATATTTCCACTTACCATTAAATATTCAAAGAAGGATCAATTTAAACAGCCATCTTATTAAGCCAGAAGTTCAGGGAACTACTAGTTTTTGAGTCATTAAAATGAAACTTATTTTTCCCTTATTGTCTTTCCATTCCTTACTCTTCAAGGTCCCTGTCTACAAAATTTGTGTTTATTAAATCTGTTCATTTTTAATATTAAATATAGTTCACGTAAAACAGAGTTGAAAACTTACATAAAATATTTATACTCAGTAGCAAATAATTCTCTATCAGTTATGTTTTGGTTCATCCTAATTTACTCTAAAAGGTTTATCATCACATACAGTGGTACCTTGGTATACATACATCCTGTTTGGATGTGAAAATTTTTGCTTGGTATACGACCTTTGTTTGGAATAGGACTCGTGTGCTATAACTTGTATGGGTCAAAAAGAGTCCTCCTCATAATGGACAGTGCTCCAGCTCACCCTCCAAGCTTGTAGGACTATGTGCTGCCAGAGTTTGACTTCATCACTGTAAAGTTTATCCCCCCCCCACTCCCCCCTAACATGACTTCTCTCATTCAGCCCATGGATCAGCAGGTCATCAGTAATTTCAAGAAACTGGGTAGTACCACACACTACACACCTGGGTAGTACCACACTATTCCAGAGGTGCTTTGAAGTGACCTCTGACACAGAGTTAACCCTGAGACAGTTTGGGAAAGATCACTTTACTATCACCCATTGCATAACTCTCATTGACAAAGCCTGGCAGGAAGTTTCATACAGAACAATAAACTCTGCTTAGAGGAATTGTGGCCAGAAGCAGTGGCTGAAAGGGACTTTGAGGGCTTTGAGGCTGTGTCTACAGTGGAAGATATTGTCTCTCTGGGCAGGTCCATGGGTCTGGATGTGAGTGATGGTGATGTGGAGGAGTTAGTGGAGGGGCACAGGGAAGAGCTGACCACTGAGGAGCACAAGACTTAAGATGGATGCACTCTCTTCAGGCTCGGAAGAGAAGATAGAGGAAGCCCCTACTTCATTAATCAAGGAAATCTTTGCCAAATGGATGGACGTCAAAAACTTTGCAGAGAAGTACCGCCCAAACAATCCGTAATAGCATTGTCTGGAATGACCAGACTGTGTCACATTTCCGAAACATCCTGAGGAGAAGGCAAAAAGCAAAGTTCTTTGGACAGATTTTTAGTAAAAGTCAAACCTGGTAAGCTACAACCAGGTCCAAATAGAAAAAAAGAGACAGAAAAGAGAAGGGGACTCTCCTTCCAAACAATAACATTGCCGCCTCCTCCCTTCTCAGCACTATCCTAGTAGGCACTAGATTCTTTTCAGCAAAATAAAGCGAGATTAAATTTGCATTTCATCTAATTCTTTTGTATTTATGTATGTATTTTAGTATTAAGCAGTGTTTAAATTATTTTATACAACCCCATCAATGCATAATATGCCAATAACAATAGGATTTTTTTTTCATGGGAACGGATTAATCGTTTTCCTTATACAGTGGACCCCAGAGTTTCGGTAATAATTCATTCCAGAAGGCTGCTCAAGTGCCATTACCGAACGAATTTACTCCCTTAAGGAATAATGTCAAGTAGGTTAGTCCATTTCAGACCCCCAAAAATACACTTACAAAAGCACTTACAATATTACACTTACATAATTGTTCGATTTCCGAGGTGACCAAAACTCGGGGGTCCACTGTATTTCTTATGGGAAAATTCGTTTGGTATACGTCCTGTTTGGTATAAGTCCAAGGTCCTGGAACGGATTAAGGATGTACAGTGGACCCCCGAGTTTCGGTCATAATTCATTCCAGAAGGACGTTCAAGTGCCTTTACCGAACGAATTTGTTCCCTTAAGGAAAAATGTAAATTAGATTAGTCCTTTCAGACCCCCAAAAATACACATACAAAAGCACTTACAATATTAAACTTACATAATTGTTCGATTTCCAAGGTGACCGAAACTCGGGGGTCCACTGTATACCGAGGTATCACTGTATATGATTTAGTGGTATAATATTAGCTGATCATAACCCTTGCATTTACTAGACCATGTACATTACTTTAATTCCAGCCATAAATTTGAAAATGTCAAAAAATGGATTGTGGGCGACTAAAACACACTATACCTTTTCTGTCAAGATAAAATTAGCTTAGTGTATGTAATCTAACCAGTACAAAATAAACTACCTAACATTGAATTTTTTAAATGTTTTCAATTGTGACCCTAAATACAATACGTAGTTCTCAAACTGGTTTCCCAAAGGGCCAGTGCATATAGTAATAGTAACACCAATGAATGAATTTAAATAACTGAAATTAAATGAATTTCGATAACATTAATCTGACAAAATGTAAAATGCCATTTTTAAAGTGCCTGAAAAACTATTTTTTTCATTAGAGATTATACTCCTTCATAGCATCACAAAATATTCTCAACCTCTGCCAGTTTGGTGACCGCCCTGGCATAATGCCATGACGAAAATCAAAGGCCTACTTTACAGGGGGTCTTTTTTCGTCAGTGCATTATGCCAGGTAGCAGCTGTAGCATGATGTCACGGCCTGCTGCCACACTCCACAGTGACTCCTCAGTGCTCACATGGCTGAAAAGTGAGAGGAAGTGTTGCACTTTTGTCTCTCATCTGCCTCATCTTTTGTCCAGTGTTTCCTTTGGTTTTGGGGCTATATATGTTTGATTATGGGTAAAAGGAGGTCTTTAACACCTGAAACTATAGCTCAAATCATAGGGCTTCACAAAGCTGGGCATCAGACGAAAGAAATAGTGGAGAATGTTGGTGTGTGCAAGAGTTCAGTGAGGAACTGGGTGCAGCGTTTCAAGGCTGGTGGCGATGTTTAATTACCATCTGCCAAACCTCGGCCTGGCCCCTCAAAGAAGACATCTTTTGTACCTTAACTGTGTTAAAGGAGGAGTTAGAGTGTACACCTAAGATAACTGCTAGAGAATTGAAAGAACCCACATCTTCTCTCAGAGGTGTCTGTAAGAACTGTTAACAGACGTGTGTTAGAATTGGGCTACAATAGTCACCACCAGGTTAAGAAACCGGTCCTCTCTAAGCCACAGAAGAAATGTAGGCTGGATTATGCAAAGAAATATCTTCACTGGACTCCTCAACAGTGGTCTGAAGTACTTTGGAGTAATGAAGCTACCTTCACCATCACCTGTAACTGTGGGGGGACATGTGTACCAGCCGAAGGGTAGTGACCTGCTAGACCCAAGCTAGACCTGTGGGACCACCAAACACCCAGACTCGCTTATGGTTTGGAGATGTTTCAGTGCTCAGTGTTGGTGAACTCATTGTGCTTCCCAAAAACCAGTATATGAACCAGTATAATTACCTGGAGTTATTGTGTGATAATTTACCCGAGGCATTTGACAAGTGTGAGGCTACGGTTTTTATGCAGGACGGTGCACTGTGTCATACCGCCAAATCTGTAGTTCAGTGGCTTATGGACTGGGAAGAGATTTTCTTTAATGACTGGCCAGGCAATTCCCCAGACCTAAACTGTATTGAGAACCTCTGGTCAATAGTGAAACAAAGTTTACTGGACAAGGATATCAGTTCCATCCTGCGGCTGGAGGCTGCTCTACATGAGGCATGGAATAATATACCTCCCCAAACCCTCAAGAATTTGTGAGAGTCTTCCTACACGGCTGAGAGACGTGCTTAAGCATAAAGGATGCAGCACCAAGTATTAAAACCTCAGTAAGTGTGCAAATATATTATAATCTTTCATGGTATGTGTTTGTTTTGGTACGTGTGTAGGGGAGGGGCAGCATAAAGCCGTGACTACCACTGTACACAGCACTTGAAATAAATGAATATCCACTAGGCCTCTTTATTGACCTTAGGAAAGCTTTCAATACAGTTGACCACAGCATCCTACACCTCAACTATATAATAAAGTCTTGCCTTACCAACTGACACCAATGCTTCTCTTATCAAGGGTACAACATCTTCACAAGACCTGTGGACACTGGCATTCCACAGGGAAGTGTCATTGGCCCTCTGCTTTTCCTCTTATGCATCAAATTATTATTATTATAATAAAAAAGAAGCTCTAAAGCACAGGGGTCATACAGCACAGTCTTATGCATCAAAAATCTTCCAAATGTATCACATCAACTTAGACCTGTTCTCTTTATTGATGGCACAACTTTTTTGTCATCTCGCACTCAAATTTAGCATCCCTCAACATTGTTAATGAAGACCTCTTAAAATGATCAACTTGGATGACTACCAATAAACTCACATGTAACACTGACAAGATCTTCTACACTATGTTTGAGAGCAGAGTGAGGAATGTTCAGTTAAAAGCTATGTTTAGCAATTCTCCTATCACTAAACATAATGAAGGAAAATTTCTGGGTCTGTTCCTTGACAACTTGAAATTCAACAACTACATCTAACATATTACAAAAAAGTGTCCAAAACAGTTGGCATCCTCTCCAAGATATGTTATAATGTACCACAAACAGCACTACTTACAGTATACTACACTAATCTACCTCTACCTTTCCTATGCTATTTGTGCCTGGGGATCCAAGACAGCAAATCGCCTCAAATCAATAATAACTCAACAAAAGACAACAGTATTATGATCACTCCAAACCCTACCACAGGCGGGGATTTAACTCGCGGTGAGAGAGTTGTAAAATTCCAGACCGAATGATCACTCAGTCTGCCAGACACCATACACCCCCCACTCTTCAAAGGCCTAAACCTACTATATAATGCATTCACTTATGCTTCTGTACATTCTACATATACAAAACAAGAAATTCTAATATTAATCCTGTCCTGAAGCACTTCCTTGATAGTTGCAATAGAACCCATAGGTATACTACTAGAGACAAAAATCTCTGACATACCCTTGTGTCCAACTTAATCTTTGTAGAAACTCAATATCCATAAATGGACCCAAAATCTGGAACTTCCTACCAGAAATCTCCAGCCTCTCTATCTGTCAGCATCTTCAAAACTAATGTACAGTCATCCCTTGGTTTTCGCTTGTCTCAGTTTTCGCCGATTTTGGTTTTCGCTCACTTTTTTCGTGGAAAAATTGTCTCAGTTTTCGCCGATGGTACGGAACCTGTACACCAATGCCGCGCACATACAAAGGCCGTAGGCCCGCCACCCACGCACATTGTCACGCAGTCTAGCATTGTTTATGCTTGAGTGAACATCACCCCAGGAGTTCATACAAAACATTTATTAACAATTCATTGTTTTTGGCCCTTGATTATTGTGTGTGACTACTAAATAAGCTACCATGGGCCCAAAGAAAGCTCCTAGTGCCAGTCCTTTGGTAAAGAAAGTGAGAAACACGATGGAGTTTAAGAGTGTAGCAGGCATGCTTTAATGGTGATATTTTAAGTGTAGGGAGTGTAGCGAACCCTACATTTTCGTTTGTCTTTATTCTAGTCACGTATGTTTTTTATTTTTTTACTGCACAGTTTTTATTTATACCTTGAGAATGCCTCATCCAATCGGTTTCAAATCAACTCGTGAAGTGAGGTGCTCATAAACAAACTATTTTTATTATAAAGTGGAATACAGTATATTATACAGTTAGAGCCCCTTATGGGTTTAATGCTTAGTTATGATTATAATAATACAGTTAAGGTGAATGACATATTACTACTTTATAAAAAGCCCCTTGTTATTTAAAACATTTTGGGACAGTCTCGATTTTGGTTCCTCTACGATAACTATAGAATGCCGCTGGTTTTTCTTACTTATGAGGGGGTTGTGATTGATATTGGAGCTCGTGGGTGCCAAATTGTCATTATTTCTTTCTAAAATGGTATGGTATTTTTTCTGTGAAATAACTTTAGTATGCCTTTTCTAAACAACTTCAATGCTTAATGACCAATTCATTGTATGCAAAACATGATACCTTTCTTGACCAGACTGCATTTGTACAAATCTGTCAATTTACTAACATATACTTAATAAATTTGAAATTGTCGAATTCTTTGTGATGACTGGAGAATGCATCTCGTCAGCTTTTAATTTGTGAACGTGATTAAACAAACCGGTTTGTGTGCAGTGAAGAATGCTTCTTGTTATCACCATGAAGTGCACAATAAACCAGGTTCTCAGCAGGTAAAAATAAAATGTGGGTCTTCATGCTTGGTAAATGTAGAGAGCAGCTTTAAATTTAGTCCTCACAGGCCACAGCCTAGGCCTACAACCAAGGGGGAGGGGGCTAGAGGGGGCATCAGCCCCCTGGAAACTTTTTTGATTCCTCTCCCAGGGTATTTTCAGAAATTAACAGAACAGAGAATATGTTAAGTAAAAGGACACAAATGCAACTAATGTGACATTTTATTGAGGCAACGTTTCGCTCTCCAGGAGATTTGTCAAGCCGTATGGCTTGACAAAGCTCCTGGACAGGCTGCAGGCCTGGTCCAGCAACTGGCTCCTGGAGTTCAACCCCACCAAGTGCAAAATCATGAAGATTGGGGAAGGGCAAAGAAGACCACAGATGGAGTACAGTCTAGGGGGCCAGAGACTACAAACCTCACTCAAGGAAAAGGATCTTGGGGCGAGTATAACGGTGGGCACATCTCCTGAGGTGCACATTAACCAATTAACTGCTGCAGCATATGGGCGCCTAGCAAACCTAAGAACAGCATTCCGACATCTTAATAAGAAGTCGTTCAGAACCCTGTACACCGTGTATGTTAGGCCTATATTTGAGTATGCAGCAAAAGTTTGGAACCCACACCTAGCTAAGCACATAAGGAAACTAGAGAAAGTACAAAGGTTTGCAACAAGACTAGTTCTGGAGCTAAGGGGCATGTCCTACGAGGAGAGGTTGAGGGAAATCGACCTGACGACACTGGAGGACAGGAGAGATAGGGGAATATGATAACAAAATACTGAGAGGAATTGACAAGGTGGACAGAGACAGAATGTTCCAGAGATGGGACACAGCAACAAGGGGACACAGATGGAAGTTGAAGACTCAGATGAATCACAGGGATGTTAGGAAAGTGTTTCTTCAATCAGAGTTGTCGGGAAGTGGAATAGTCTGGGATATGATGTAGTGGAGGCAGGATCCATACATAGTTTTAAGAAGAGGTATGATAAAGCTCATGGAGCAGGAAGAGGCAGGGCCAGGAGCTGTGATTAGACCCCTGCAACCACAGCTAGGGGGATCACAACTAGGTGATTACACACACACACGCGCACACACACAGGGCCAGAAGCTGAGTCTCGACCCCTGCAACCACAATTAGGTGAGTACACACACACACACACACAGCCCCGATGGCATGGTGGCTAGCGCTCTTGCTTTACGCACGGAGGTCCCGGGTTCAATTCCCGGCGGGGCCGAAACATTTCGAAGTGTTTCGTTACACACACACACACACACATACATACATACAACAGGCCTAGTGTCTAATCGACATGTGCCTAGGACAAAATGGTAACTAACAGTGGAGGCAGGATCCATGCATAGCTTCAAGAGGTACGATAAATCTTTTGGACCAGGGGGAGAGTGGACCTCATAGCTACCAGCGAAGAGCCTGTGAATCGATCCCTGCAGCCACAAATAGGCGAGTACAATTTTTAAAAAAGGGGTGGTCCACTCAGACCTTGACAGTCTGATGGAAGTACTGCTTCCTTTTTTTTTTTTGGGTGGGGTTGGGGGGTGTCAACCTGTGGGGTGAATAAATGCCTAACCCTGGTATTAGTTCACTCACTTCCAACCACAATGTTATAATGCAAGATCCCTTCCTGTAGCATAAATGTTATGTTCTTAAAGTCTGCTAACTATACGAGGGTTATAAAGCCTGGAAGTCTCCCAGTTCATGACCACTCAAGAATACTCTAATCTCTAAAATAGGGATTGAAGTAAGCTCTCTTCAATACCCGGCACAGGTGGAAATGTTGGGCATATTTCCTTACACCTGCTTTCCCTGCTCACCTAGCAGTAAGTAGGTACCTGGGTGTTAATCGACTGTTCTGGGTCGCATCCTGGGGAGGGTGGTAGTATACCTCAGACAAGAGCTGGGCTCTGAAATAAGATGAGTTTGGTTAGCATGTAAAATTAAGCTGTAAACCTCTCAATTAACACGTAATAAAGTGACAGTCTCTCTCTCCCTGACCTGAACTGCCTGAAATGCTCAGGCATGTTAGTGGCTTTCTTTGTACTTTATTTTATAACATGTAAATCACACATTGTATATTATACAAAGAAATAAAACATTTAATTTAACTGTCCTGTGATGGTAGTTATGTGTCTATTTCTACAAGTACATGTACAAGGTATACAGACCATAGCTGACATCAATGACATACTACTATATAGAAAGCCCTTGTTATGCAGAGCATTTCCCGCAAATTAGGTCAATTTTGTCCCAGGATGCGACCCACACCAGTCGATTAACACCCAGGTACCTATTTAACTGATAGGTGAACATGGACAGCAGGTGACTTGTGAAAACACGTCCCTAATGTTTTCCAGCCGTACCAGGCATCGACCCCAGGACTTCAGTGTGTGAACTGATTGCGCTAACGATGGAGCTAAAGGACATCTATGTCCCGACCATAAAAGAACTGACGGAAAAGATTTCTGGAGAAGTGTACTGTGGCGACAGTCCACGAGGCCTATTATTATAATTGGGAGAAGCTCTAAACCTATAGGGAATTCGTAGAAAACCTGGGGAAATGGGAGACAATCAGGTTCAATCCAAGGGGAGGCAATCAGGTCCAATTCTTTGCATCAAGAGCCCCTGACCAGCATCAAGGAGCCTTCCTAGAAAACACGAAGCACAAGAACCTGCTCCCCCAACCTATTCTCAAGTGATTGTTTTTGATACCTGGAGTATACCTGTAGAGGGTTTCGGGGGTCAATGACCCCACAGCCCGGTCTGTGACCAGGTCTCATGGTGGATCAGGGCCTCATCAATCAGGCTGTTACTTTTGGCTGCACGCAACCCGATGTACGAACCACAGCCTGGCTGGTCAGTACTGACTTTAGGTGCCTGTCCAGTGCCTTCTTGAAGACAGGCAGGGGTCTATTGGTAATCCTCCTTATGTATGCTGGGAGGCAGTTGAACAGTCTTGGGCCCCTGACACTTATTGTGTTGTCTCCTATCGTGCTAGTGGCACCCCTGCTTTTCAGTGACTTCTCATTGCTCACATGGCTGCATTTTCAAAAGTACCATGCATTGGGCTGCCAATACAACCAGGAATGTTACCCGACTGGAAAATAGAACCAACCCTTCTTGCTTTTGAATCTTAGAGCACAAATAATTAAAATACTGTCACATTTGGCAGAGTTACCGTCTGCCAAACCTAGGCCTAGCTCCTTCAAGAATACATCTGTTCGTACCTTAACTGTGTTAAAGAAGCAGTTAGAGAGTAACTGCTTAACACAGTTAAGGTATGAACAAATGTCTTCCTCGAGGGGCCAGGCTGAGGTTTGGCAGACGGTAACTCAACACCGCCACCAACCTTGAAACGCTGCAACCAGTTCCTCACTGAACACTCACACACACTAACATTCTCCACTATTTCTTTCGTCTGGTGCCCAGCTTTGTGAAGCCCTATGATTTGAGCTATAGTTTCAGGTGTTAAAGACTTCCTTTTACCCATAATCAAACATGTATAGCCCCAAAGCCAAAGGGAATACCTGACAAAAGATGGGGCGGATGAGAGACAACAGTGCAACACTTCCTCTCACCACGGCAGCCACGTGAGCACTGAGGAGTCACTGTGGAGTGTGGTGGCAGGCCGTAACGTCATGCTAATGGCTGCTACCCAGCAGAATGCACTGATGAAAAAAGACCCCTGTATGGTGGGCCTTTGATTTTCGTCACGGCATTATGCCGGGGCACTCACCCTGCAAAATGCCATGACGAACACTATATCCTCGTCGACTGAATGATGTATAAAGTTATGCAATGGACTGCAAGTTTGTTTATAAATTGACGACACCTTGATAAAAAAAATATTTGTTCACACATAGTACATGCATAAATTACTAAAATAGCATACACTTGTACAGATGTTAATGTTGAGGTCAATGTTAATGTAGAGGTTAATGTAGGTCATTATTAATATAAGGTTCAATATTAATTTAGGTCAATATTAATATAGAGGTCGGTATTATGGAGGTCAGTATTAATATAGGTTAATATTAATGTTGAGTTGTTGGGTAGTTTGACCCGAGTCATGTAATAATGATTGTCAATAGATATACTATTTATACTCAAAGACCATAACATTGTATCAATCACATCTGCTAGAAAAATGACAGGATGGATAATGAGAACCTTCAAAACTAGGGACGCCAAGCCCATGATGACACTCTTCAGGTCGCTTGTTCGATCTAGGCTGGAATATTGCTGCACACTAACAGCACCTTTCAAGGCAGGTGAAATTGCTGACCTAGAAAATGTGCAGAGAACCTTCACGGCACACATTACTGAGATAAAACACCGCAATTACTGGGAACGTTTGAAGTTCCTAAACCTGTACTCCCTAGAACGCAGGCGGGAGAGATACATGATCATATACACTTTGAAAATCCTAGAGGGATTAGTACCAAACTTGCACACGAAAATTACTCCCTATGAAAGCAAAAGACTCGGCAGACGATGCAACATTCTCACAATGAAAAGCAGGGGTGCCACTAGCATGATAAGAGAACACAATAAGTGTCAGGGGCCCAAGACTGTTCAACTGCCTCCCAGTATACATAAGGGGGATTACCAATAGACCCCTGGCACCTAAAGTCAGTACCTGGCCAGCCAGGCTGTGGTTCGTACGTCGGGTTGCATGCGGCCAACAGTAACAGCCTGGTTGATCAGTCCCTGATCCACCATGAAGCCTGGTCACAGACCGGGCCACGGGGGCGTTGACCCCCGAAACCCTCTCCAGAAATACTCAACAAAACCACTACAAGTTAAAATGTATTTTGTTTTTAAATTAACAATTCTTTTGGCTATTAAAGAAGAACAGTTTAATAACAGAAAAATATGATTTAAAATCCATGGAACACAGAGAAAATGAAATAAACATGGAATTGAAAAAAAATATGAATACGTACAATAAAAAATCTAATTTACAAGGAAAGGAATATAAAGGAATACATTATACATTGAATAAAAACATATGAATATACATAGTATACATTGAATAAAAATGTGAATATACATAGCATTAAAATGTTTTTTTCCTAATGTGGGGGTTACACTTCTCACACCGTTGCAGTACAAATTCCCACAGTCGCATAAAAAACATCTAAACAGCTGTAAAATACTAAATTTCTTTATATTTAGCTTCAGATAAAAAGGTGGTAGCTGGCCACACTGCATGTGTATATATGTGCTAGGACTCTGCGTCTAACACGCCATCACTGCTTAGAAATAAATCTTAAGACTACGCCTTACATTCGACAACCTAACTTTTTCGCCTTCGTTTAGAGCTGGGGTAATATCATGAGCCTTGTGGAGATCATTGGACAACCTAACTTTTTCGCCTTCGTTTAGAGGCTGGGGTAATATCATGAGCCTTGTGGAGATCATTCGACAACCTAACTTTTTCGCCTTCGTTTAGAGCTGGGGTAATATCATGAGCCTTGTGGAGATCATTGGACAACCTAACTTTTTCGCCTTCGTTTAGAGGCTGGGGTAATATCATGAGCCTTGTGGAGATCATTCGACAACCTAACTTTTTCGCCTTCGTTTAGAGGCTGGGGTAATATCATGAGCCTTGTGGAGATCATTCGACAACCTAACTTTTTCGCCTTTGTTTAGAGGCTGGGGTAATATCATGAGCCTTGTGGAGATCATTCGACAACCTAACTTTTTCGCCTTCGTTTAGAGGCTGGGGTAATATCATGAGCCTTGTGGAGATCATTCGACAACCTAACTTTTTCGCCTTTGTTTAGAGGCTGGGGTAATATCATGAGCCTTGTGGAGATCATTCGACAACCTAACTTTTTCGCCTTCGTTTAGAGGCTGGGGTAATATCATGAGCCTTGTGGAGATGTATCGTCAATTTCCTCTTTCGAGTAAAACTACAGTCACAAGAAAAACACTTGTGAAGCCGGTTGGCTCCATGGGAAGTCCAGTGCCTTTTGAGATGACCTTCCGATGCCACTCTGAGTCCACATTTTGGACAGATCTTAGCTAGGTTGGAGGTCCTAGGGGTCGTTTTCCGAGCTCTACGAATAACAATATCTTTACACCCACTCTTGGAAGGGAAGGTGACGATGATGGGGTACAACTTCATGCGGGCATTTTTGTTCTGTTGAATGTCACCACCTTGGTTATCACACTCATTTCCCGTGCGATTGTTTTTATTTGATAATGGATTAAAATCAGTCATATGGGGATCTATGTTTTCTTTGGCTTCATTCTTTTGTATATTGTCAACAGAGAGTTTAGCTTTCGAGAGTGCAGATGGTTGGGATATTAACTCAAATAGTTGTTCATGCTGAGATAGTGGGTCCGTCCATGGTAATGCAGATGATTGATGTTCAGATAGTGGGTCCGTCCATGGTAATGCAGATGATTGATGTTTAGATAGTGGGTCCGTCCATGGTAATGCAGATGATTGATGTTCAGATAGTGGGTCCGTCCATGGTAATGCAGACGATTGATGTTCAGATAGTGGGCCCGTCCATGGTAATGCAGACGATTGATGTTCAGATAGTGGGTCCGTCCATGGTAATGCAGATGATTGATGTTCAGATAGTGGGCCCGTCCATGGTAATGCAGATGATTGATGTTTAGATAGTGGGTCCGTCCATGGTAATGCAGACGATTGATGTTCAGATAGTGGGCCCGTCCATGGTAATGCAGACGATTGATGTTCAGATAGTGGGTCCGTCCATGGTAATGCAGATGATTGATGTTCAGATAGTGGGTCCGTCCATGGTAATGCAGATGATTGATGTTTAGATAGTGGGTCCGTCCATGGTAATGCAGACGATTGATGTTCAGATAGTGGGCCCGTCCATGGTAATGCAGATGGTTGGTGTTGGGACAGTGGAGCCGGCAGTGACCGCCCAGATGACTGGTTTTGGGACTGTTGGATCGGTAATGGTAGTACAGATGGTTGGTGACGAAACTGCTCAGCCGTCAGTGGTTGAGCAGATGGTTGGTTTTGGGATTCTGGGGCCCACCATGGTAGCACCAATATGGACGATTTGTCGCTTGTTTGACTGACATCGGAAAATGTTGTTGAACTCTCTCTGTAGTAACGCTGACTAGGCGAATGACCAACACTATTAACATCTTTTCCTTGAGAAGTGTTAGCGGAACGTAATTTAGCATCGGCTACCGACGCCGCACCTGCAGGAGAGAATTTAGTTTACACTACAGCCTACCAACTGCACATGGGTCAAGGGTGCGTGTTACCTGTAAACTAACATTCAAATTACAGTATATTTAGTGTATATGCACACACACAGCCTCATGGCGCGTGTGTATAGTTCAGAAGGCTGGGTATTCGAGTCACTCCGAGGTCATCTTTATTAAGAAGAGGTATGATAAAGCTCGTGGAGCAAGGAGAGAGTGGACCTAGTAGCGACCAGTGAAGAGGTGGGGTCGAAATTATGTAAAAAATTTCTACAACCCTCCTTGCTAGTATAAAACTGGCAAACTAGCACCTACATCACGCTCCTTGCTAGTATAAAACTTGATCCTTTACTGTTCTGGTAGTATGCACCATCTGAACTCAGCAGCTGGTAAACACAGTAACACAGACATCTTCCGTAATACCCTGAAGTTAATTTTAACAACTGGGAAGAAATAATCTGCTACTTAAGACAAATAAGGAGGAAGAATACTGGATTCTTAGTCAGATTAAACCTCTCTCACCCTACCATCCTTTAAGGGCGACTCAGTATTTGGGATTATTTAACGAAGGAAAAATTCTCGATGTGTAAAATCGAGAAGGGTTGGTGGCTTCGTAATCAGACGAAGCCACCCAAATCCACCACCACGTTAAAACGACGCAGCATCGTGAGGACGACTAAAGTATTCAAAAATACATTAGTGAATACTTTCCATTGGTGGGCTGACTTATAAAAATGTCTCAGCTTATGCATAAAGTCGAGAAACTTAACGGCAGAAGAGCAGCAGTGTACTGCTTATCCCTCCGGCTATATTTAGCCAATGACCTGCACTTGAAACGTAAATTTACAAAATATTTTTAACCACACGAATTCCTGAATTCATTTGTAAATGATACTCAGACTGAAGACACTCAGATCACAACATAATACAGGTCCAGACATGTATGAGGGGGCCCCAGATCAACAAAATATGATCAGTCGCGAGGGAGCCTTCTCCAATTTCAACTTCAATAACAAAAACATAAGGTGGGACCAAGTAAATCAAGTCCTAAATGATATAAACTGGGAAGATAGCCTAAGCATCACGGATCCCAACCTATGTCTAGAACAAATTAACTCTGTGGCACTTGAGGTTTGCTCAAGGCAAATTCCCTTAAGGAAAAGGAGAAGATGCAAACTAGAAAGAGAGAGGCGCCCCCTATACAGGCGAAGGCAAAGAATAACGGAGCGGCTACAGGAGGCCAATATATCTGAAATACGTAGGGAGACACTAGTCAGAGAAATAGCAAACATCAAATTAAAACTAAAGGAATCTTACAGGAATCAAGAAACGCGGGAAGAACTAAAAGCCATAAATGAAATTGAAAGAAACCCAAAGTATTTCTTTTCCTATGCAAAATCAAAGTCGAGAACAACAACCAGTATTGGGTCCCTACTTAAACGGGATGGGTCCTACACAGATGACAGCAAGGAAATGAGTGAGTTACTAAAGTCCCAGTATGACTCAGTTTTTAGCGAGCCGCTAACCAGACTGAAAGTTGAAGACCTAAATGAATTTTTTTATGAGAGTGCCACAGAACTTGGCAGACGCATGCCTATCTGACATCACCCTGACGCCAAATGACTTCGAAAAGGCAATAAATGACATGCCCATGCACTCCGCTCCAGGCCCAGACTCATGGAACTCAGTGTTCATCAAGAACTGCAAGAAGCCCCTATCACGTGCTTTTAACATCCTATGGCTGTATAACCCCTGTGGTTTAGCGCTTCTATTTGATTATAATAATAATTATAATTGACATCCTATGGAGAGGGAGCATGGACACTGGGATCGTCCCACAGTTACTAAAAACAACAGACATAGCCCCGCTCCACAAAGGGGGCAGTAAAGCAATAGCAAAGAACTACAGACCAATAGCGCTAACGTCCCATACCATAAAAATCTTTGAAAGGGTTCTAAGAAGCAAGATCGCCACCCATCTTGATACCCATCAATTGCACAACCCAGGGCAGCATGGGTTTAAAGCAGGTCGCTCCTGTCTGTCCCAACTACTGGACCACTATGACAAGGTCCTGGATGCTCTAGAAGACAAACAGAATGCAAATGTTATATACACAGACTTTGCAAAAGCCTTTGACAAGTGTGACCATGGTGTAATAGCACACAAAATGCGGGATAAAGGAATAACAGGAAAAGTTGGTAGATGGATCTATAATTTCCTAACAAGTACAACACAAAGAGTAGTAGTCAACAGAGTAAAGTCTGAGGCAGCTACGGTGAAAAGCTCTGTTCCACAAGGCACAGTACTCGCTCCCATCCTGTTCCTCATCCTCATATCGGACACAGACAGGGATATAAGCCACAGTGCCGTGTCTTCCTTTGCTGATGACACCCGAATCTGTATGACAGTGTCTACCGTTGAAGACACTGCAAGACTCCAAGCAAACATAAACCAAATCTTTAAATGGGCTGCAGAAAACAATATGAAGTTCAATGATTAGAAATTTCAATTACTCTGTTTCGGAAAACGTGAAGAAATTAAAAAATATCATCGGAGTACAAAACTAATTCCAACCACACAATAGAGCGAAAAACTAATGTCAAAGACCTGGGAGTGATCATGACAGAGGATCTCACCTTCAAGGACCATAACACCGTAGCAATCGCATCTGCTAGAAAAATGACAGGATGGATAATGAGAACCTTCAAAACCAGGGATGCCAAGCCCATGTTGACACTTTACAGATCGCTTGTTCTATCTAGGCTGGAATATTGCTGCACACTAACTGCACCTTGCAAGGCAGGTGAAATTGCTGACCTAGAAAATGTGCAGAGAACCTTCACGGCACGCATAAGTGCTATAAACCACCTCAATTACTGGGAACGCTTGAAGTTTCTAAACCTGTACTCCCTAGAACGCAGGCGGGAGAGATACATTATTATATACACGTGGAAAATTCTCGAGGGATTAGTACCAAACTTGCACACGAGAATCACTCCCTACGAAAGCAAAAGACTCGGCAGGCGATGTAACATCCCCCCAATTAAAAGCAGGGGTGCCACTAGCACGTTGAGGGACAACACAATAAGTGTTAGGGGCCTAAGATTGTTCAACTGCCTCCCAGCATACATCAGGGGGATTACCAACAAATCCCTGGCTGTCTTCAGCAGGCACTGGACAGGCACCTAAAGTCGGTACCTGACCAGCCAGGCTGTGGTTCGTACGTTGGACTGCGTGCGGCCAGCAGTAACAGCCTGGTTGATTAGGCTCTGGTCCAACATGAGGCCTGGTCACAGACCGGGCCGCAGGGGCGTTGACCCCTGGAATTCTCTCCAGGTAAACTCCAGGTAAACTGTCACAAGACTGAAGACACTATGGAATGTCAGAATTGCTTCAGAAATAATACGTTTCTCATGCATTCTCCAGTATAGCAGTTAATTAGATGTGAAGGACCTGCCTAGTATGGGCCAACAATCCTGCTGCAGTATTCCTCCTTTATGTTTTCATGTCTTATAAAGTGCTCCACAGGCTCGGCTGGAACCACATGATTGCTTTCAGAGTGTGGGTGACAAAATATAAAACCTGACCTTTGTCAGCATTTATATACTGAGCGAGATATGCCAAGGGTAAAACTGAGGAATGGCTTCCAGTACTTCCCTTTCCAAAAGAGTTAGTTTACGTACCACGAATATTATACGAGGTCAGAAGACATAGGAAGTTAACTTACAATAGCTTGTCTTAGTACTCGACAAGGCAATGTTTGACACCCTCAATTTTCTAATATGTATATCGCAATTGGCACCCCAGTAATCGAAAACTATCAAAATTATTTAAATAAAGTTGGCTTTACATAAAGCAATTACAGTTGTAACCATCCTCTAAATAAGATACTGTACATCAGCCATGAAAATTTGAAGATCTACAACCCAAAACATTGAAGGAAAAATTCGACAACCACTTTACGTCACGGGGACATAATAAATATATTCCCATGAACCAGATAAGGGATCGTTTACCGCAGTCTTCCATTTCCTCACAGTGGCATAGAATACTAGTTAAAATGAAAAAAAAATATATATATAATACAACTTACCTTTAGTGGGCGTTGTAGGATTAAAGGTGTGAAAGAAAGAAGAGAGATCAAAGCGCACATCGATCACCTCGCTGGCAGGGTCGATGGTGCTGGCAGGGTCGATGGTGCTGGCAGGGTCGATGGTGCTGGCAGGGTCGATGGTGCTGGCAGGGTCGATGGTGCTGGCAGGGTCGATGGTGCTGGCAGGGTCGATGGTGCTGGCAGGGTCGATGGTGCTGGCAGGGTCGATGGTGCTGGCAGGGTCGATGGTGCTGGTGGCTTCAAGTTTATCAACGAACCACTCCAGCCCGTCCCTCAACATCGGAGATCTCATTGACATTGCTGTATAATTTGTGTGCTGTTTCTTATTTTCAATTAAGGTTCTTTAAAAAAATGTTGCTATTAAGATCTTAAAGCCTTGCAACAATTAGTGTCTTCAGCGCTTTATGCTTTGTCATCGGTGCTCTCTGCTGTCTTCGGTGCTCTCTGCTGTCTTCGGTGCTCTCTGCTGTCTTCGGTGCTCTCTGCTGTCTTCGGTGCTCTCTGCTGTCTTCGGTGCTCTCTGCTGTCTTCGGTGCTCTCTGCTGTCTTCGGTGCTCTCTGCCGTCTTCGGTGCCTCTGCGTCTCGGTGCTCTCTGCTGTCTTCGGTGCTCTCTGCTGTCTTCGGTGCTCTCTGCTGTCTTCGGTGCCTCTGCTGTCTTCGGTGCTCTCTGCGTCTTCGGTGCTCTGCTCTTTGGTGCCTCTGCGTCTTCGGTGCTCTCTGCGTCTTCGGTGCCTCTGCGTCTCGGTGCTCTCTGCCGTCTTCGGTGCCTCTGCTGTCTTCGGTGCCTCTGCTGTCTTCGGTGCTCTCTGCTGTCTTCGGTGCTCTCTGTCTCTGCCTGTCTTCGGTGCTCTCTGCTGTCTTCGGTGCTCTCTGCTGTCTTCGGTGCCTCTGCGTCTCGGTGCCTCTGTTCTTCGGTGCTCTGCGTCTTCGGTGCCTCTGCTGTCTTCGGTGCTCTCTGCTGTCTTCGGTGCTCTCTGCTGTCTTCGGTGCTCTCTGTCTTCGGTGCTCTGCCTTCGGTGCCTCTGCTGTCTTCGGTGCTCTGCGTCTCGGTGCCTCGCTGTCTTCGGTGCTCTCTGCGTCTCGGGCTCTCTGTCTCGGTGCTCTCTGCTGTCTTCGGTGCTCTCTGCTGTCTTCGGTGCCTCTGCTGTCTTCGGTGCTCTCTGCTGTCTTCGGTGCTCTCTGCTGTCTTCGGTGCTCTCTGCTGTCTTCGGTGCTCTCTGCTGTCTTCGGTGCTCTGTTGTCTTCGGTGCTCTGTTGTCTTCGGTGCTCTATGTTTTCATATCTTCAGCGCTCTGTGCTTTATTCGTAGATGTTTCCGCTACTGGAGACACATCATGGCTGGAAAAAACATGAAGAGAATGGAGATGAAATCTATCAAGTACCACTAGGCAGGTTAGTTTAATATCTTTATTATGCACCCCATACCCATCCTGTGGGAGGTGCAAAGATAATGTAATCAGTCCGTCAGTCTCGGAGAAATAGTTTTGAGGTGGTCAGTCCCTCAGCCTGGAGAAGAGCAGCTCCATGGTATGGAACGATATGAACCTGATATGGAGCTGAACTCTTCTCCCGGCTGAGGGACTGACCCTCAAATACTACTTCAAAGTTGATGGACTGTTTACTTCGCTACTACTCCTGCTGACTCCCATTTGACTGAAGAAGCCTACTGTGTAGGCGAAACGTTTCAACAGTTACCCAACGGGGTTTCACATGTGTCTTAATCATCTTTTTAAAATAACCTTTTAAAAATTTAAAACATTAACTCTACACAACAAATCACTAAAAGTTATCCCAAAAAGTTACGAGGCTCCGGCAG
>WNWK01012509.1:0-59325 GCA_009830355.1 Cherax destructor
CCCCCTTTCCCCTTTTTTCCCCCCCTCCCCACTTCCTGTTACCCTCACGCCCTTGCCTGATTTCCCCCCCTTTTTAACCCCCTTTCCTGACTCACCCTCACAGCCACTCTGCCTAAATCCCCCCCTCACAGCCACTTTCCTGACTAAACCCCCTCACAGCCACTTGCCTGACTCACCCTCACAGCCACTTGCCTGACTCCCCCCCTCACAGCCACTTCCTCCCCTCACCCCCTCACAGCCACTTGCCTGACTCACCCCCTCACAGCCACTTCCTGACTCACCCCCTCAGCCACTTGCCTGACTCACCCCCTCACAGCCACTTGCCTGACTCACCCCCACAGCCACTTGCCTGACTCCCCCCCTCACAGCCCGCCTGACCTCACCCCTCACAGCCATTTGCCTGACTCCCCCCCTCACAGCCATTTTGCCTGACTCACCCCTCACAGCCACTTGCCTGACTCACCCCTCACAGCCACTTGCCTGACTCCCCCCCTCCAGCCACTTGCCTGACTCCCCCCCTCCAGCCACTTGCCTGACTCACCCCTCACACCCAAATTTGGCCTGACTCACCCCTCACAGCCACTTGCCTGACTCCCCCCTCACAGCCACTTGCCTGACTCACCCCCCCCAAGCCATTTTGGTTCTGTCAAAATCTAACTTATGAATGAAGTCTCTCCCTTTCGCCATTTCTCCGAAGTCTTTCCACTTTTTTAAAAAAAAATACTGACATTCCTGGGGATTCATTGTGTCCCAGCTTTCAACTTTGCCCTCGTGTACCTGTTTTCCGTCCTTCATTTCCCCCCGAGTATTCGGGAATGTTGGCCATGTTTTTTCCTGTTTCTTCGGTCCTGTAATGCCGTTAGGTTCAGTTCATTCAGTTTCCCCATGACCCCTTTAAACCCCTTAGCCTGGAACAAGCCTCGTTGCATACTTCGTACTTTCTCCAATTTCTTAACATTTTTTTATTAGATGTGGGTTCCATGCTAGGCCCGCAGACTCCAAGTTAAATATGACATATTTGTAAAAAAAGGGCCATTAATGATTTTTTGCTGAAATTTTTAAGGCTACCCTAAATTCGTCAAACGAACACTGTAGGGGTTAAATTGGACTGGAGATATCTGGGGATATGCTTGATAATATGCTCCGGTTATTTTTTAAGGGGTTAATTCAAGGTTATTCATTTTATCCTTTTCCTTTAAAAATTTTGGAAAAAACCCAAGTGTTTTATTCTCCTCGTTAGTTTTACATCATCAGCAAACAGGGATACATCTGACTCAATCCCTTCTACTATGTTTTGACCAGATATCAAAAAGTGTTGGCCCTAGAATTCCCCCTTTTGGGGGAAACCCCTCATTGTTATTTTTCCCCCATTTGGACAACCCTTTCTGCTAAATTACCCCTTGATCCACCGACTACATTCCTGATATTTCTGTCTGTCCCCCTCATGATGAGAAAAAGAGCAATCCTTTGGCTCGAACAATACCAAATAACATCCCTTTTTGAGAATGTCCGATTTGGGAAAGGGGGGGCCAAATATATAAAAAGAGAAAAAGGGGGGAATGTTAGAACAGGAAGGAGTAGAGGGGGTTTTGGTAGGGGAGGGGTAGTTTTTTTTTTTTTAAGTAGTAGTAGTGGTGGTTAGTGAGGAGTGGTGGGTAGTAAAAGGGGTGGTAGTAGTAGTAGTGGTGGGGGTGTAGAGTGAGTGGGGGTGAGGTAGTAGTGGTGGTGGGGGGGATTTGGGGGAGGTGGGGTGGAAAAAATGGTGGTGGTGGTATTGGTGGTGGGGGAAGGTAGGTGGTGGGTGGTTGTGGTGGGTGGTTTGGGGGAAAGGTGATGGTGGTGGGGTGGTGGGGGCTGGTGGTGGTGGTGGTGGTGGTGGTGGTGGGGAGTGGGAGTGGTGGTGGTGGTGTGGGGTAGCACTAGTAGCTTTTTTAAAATTGTGATGGTGGGAGTGGTGGTGGTGGGGTGGCGGTAATGGTGGGGGTAGTAGTAAAACAGTATTTAGGGGGGTAATAGTAGCATTGGTAACGTAGCGTAGTAATAATCCATAGTGGGGGTAGGAAACCATAGTGTAGGGGTGATACAGCGTGGTAGAGGTAAAAAGGAGGAGTTATAGGGGAAAAAAAGCAGGGGCAGAGCACAGTTTTACAAAAGGGGTAGTAATGGTGGAGGAAGTCCGAAAAAAAAAGAGAAAAAGGGGGCACTGCAGGAGAGCTACGGGGCCACGGGGTAGAACAAAAATCCCCGCAGGATTCCCCATAGAAAAAACCCAACCCGGCAGAAGAAAGGAAAGACAAAAAAAATAGGGAAGGTGGGCAAGTAAGGAGAAGAAAAAGGTCAGGGCAGGGCAGAATGCTGAATTTAAAATTAATAATGTAATTTAAAAAAAGGCATCTCGGGTGGCTAGTTTCTTCAATATTGAAGGAAAGAGGAGAGAAGTTTTGGGGAAAAATATAAGAACTGAATCACACAAAAATTTGTCGTTAAATGCGATGTCGGGCGGGAAAAGGGGGTTTTTAAAATTTAAGAAAGGGGAAAAAAAAAAAAAAAACATGAGTTCACAGGAAAAAAAGAGAGAAAATAAGACAAAATGTAATGATAAAGTTTATGAAATGGGGAAAAATAGCCAAGGGGAAAAAAAAACCCCGAAAGTGGAAAAGTCTGAGTCAAGAAAATGGGGAGGCCCAGTTGGGGCACGGAGGGGGGAACAAAAAAAATTTTTTTTAAAAAGGGGGGATAGTAAATGTCAAATGCTCCTAACTTCAGAGCATTGTGATCTGGGCCGCCTCTTTTTTTCCTTTCATTTTTTTCCAAAAACCCTTTTCCTAGGATTCTGTCCAAAAGGAGGTTTTTTCCTGCAGGCCATTTTCCCAATTCCAATATAGTAGATAATATTTTCAGAACATTTTTACCGTGTAGGTTAAATAACACCATAGCAGAAAAAAAAACAAAAAATAAAAAAAAAACAATGAAAAAAAAAAAAAAAATAATTCAAAAAACACTCATCACAAATAAATACTATTATGCCAGGTAAAATAACCAACATTAATTTAAAAAAAAAATTAAATTACTAATGTCATAAGTTCCCATATCAAAAACAGGGAAAAGGGCCCCCAAACCCTTGTCCCTTTTAAAAAAAGTGCCCCAGTCGGGGGGAAAAAATTAGCTGTACAAAGCGGGGGGGGAAAAACGTAAGCAGGTGGAAAAGGGGGGAAAAGGGTGCCCAACCTCTATCGACAAAGATTTTTTTGGTAACGATTACCTTTTTTGGAGGGGAAACACCATCGTCCTGCCAAAACCCCTTTTTAAACCCCCCCGGGCTCAGGGGGCCCCCCGGCCCGCCACTTCCTACAAGTCACTGAGAAAAAAATAAAAATGGGATCACTACAGTTTTTTCCCTTCATTGCCGTTCATTTCCTGGGACATAAACATGGCCCGAAAATGAAAAAGGGATGCTAAAACTTGAACCCAGGATCAAAAGTCTCTTGTGGCCCAGCACAAATGCCTTCTGGCAGTAAAAGAAATGCAATCCACCCATCTCTCTTTATCTTATCTCACGTCAATTACTTTATCATTGAACTTCAACAGGTTTATATCACAAGATTAGCCATCTCTTAACCCTTGCTGTTTATTGTTCATGCAACCACATCTTTTAAACTGTTGATATGCATATCAGTGATGTTGGTTAGTAGCTCAGCACTTCCTGCCTCTTCTGCAGTGAATATAGGGACTGCATTTGCTGTCTTCCAGTTCTCTGGCAACCGTCCCGAATCCAGTGACTTGCCGTATATCCTAGCTAATGTGTCAGTCAGTGCTTTTGCTCCTCTTGCTGTATCCAAGTCAAACCCTGTCAGGTCTCATTGTTTTAAAGTATCCAGGTATCTCAAAGGTTTCTCACCTCTTTGCAGCTGTGTCTAGTATCTGTTGGAATACTCTTTTCGCTTGGTTCTCTGGCAGTGCCTCAACAATGCCACTTCTCTAGTCTCGCCAGTCGTTCACTTTCTTAGTTTTTCCATGGTCTTGTTATCTTTTACCCCTCTTGCATTTTTGGCTGAACCAAGTGCTCTGTGTTTGACGTATCCCTTTCATATAATATGAAGTTCTCCTCTGCCACACAGCACTAGTCAATTAGGTATTCTATATCATTAGTGGACTTTTCTTCGAGTTTCATTTACAAGTGCACTGCATTTAGGAACGCCTTCATCCTTCAAAAAATTCTTCCAATGTGTGGTTATTCACACTCTACAAGCAATGTTTCTCTCTGTATTTAATTTTGACCTATTTCCTCCTCTCCTGTTTTGTTCGACATGCTGACACAAAGTTTTCGAAACGACCTCTATCATTTAGCCATCCACACTTCCGTTTCCTCATGTGTGTCATAGGCCTCCCAGTCAATTTCTTTGTGATAGAAATCACTTATGATTAACAGCCCTTTGAGCTCTTTTTTCTGTCTCAGTTATGTATGGTATTACCCATTGCTTTGTTGTTGTGCTTGGTGGTGGGATGTAAATCACTACTGTTACTACTATCAGTCCCCAGTCTAATTGTATCCACTATGTAGCCATTTGAGTCCATTATGCTTAGTCTTCTCGTTACTTCATAAATGCACTGATTTCTGATTATCAGTCCAACGCCTCTGCCTCCCTGTTTCATCTTTCTTTCCACACAACAATATTCAGTTGAGAAAACGTAAAATGTTATTCCTACTACCTTAGTCTCAGTGACTACCTTCATTACCATGCTCTGCTTTACGTTTGTCTTGTCTATTATGCTTACCTGCCAGGAGTAGGGGAGGTAAGGTTGTGTTCTGTGTGAGCAGTGTTACACGAGTGGAAAATGGTAGATGTGATACCTATCTACAAAGCAGGAGACAGGTCCTTAATTTCGAATTATAGACCAATAAGCCTAACCTCCAAGATGGGAAAATTGATGAAATAAATAAATGCCGAGGCTGTTCGACGACACCTTGAAAAAGATAAATCTCAGCACGGTTTTACAAAGGGAACGTTCCTCCCTTACGAATTTACTAAATTTTTCGTAACGGTATTTGAGGAGGTAGATCATGGTAATGAACATGATATTGTGTATATAGATTTCAGTAAGGCTTTGATAGATATCCACATCATAGGTTGTTGAACAAAGTAAAGGCTCACGGAACAGGGGGGAAAAATTCCTGGATGGAGGCATGGTTGACAGATAGGCATCAAAGAGTTTGCATAAATGGGGAGAAATCAGAGTGGGGGACGCGTCACAAGCGGTGCTCCGCAGTGATCAGTGTTGTGCCCTTTGTTGTTCACAATATATATAAATGACATAGATGAGGGAATAAATAGCGAGATAAGCAAGTTTGCGTAAATGTTCGCAATAAAGCAAACATAATTTTTGACCTTCATATCAAGAAACATAAATAACAGGAGACCTCGTTATTCTTCATCTCTATATATCATTGGTTAGGCCTCATTTAGATTATGCTGCACAGTTTTGGTCATCGTATTACAGAATGGATATAAATGCACTGGAAAGCGTACAAAGGAGGATGACAAAGTTGATCCCATGTATCAGAAATCTTCCCTACGAGGATAGACTGAGGGCCCTGAATCTGCACTCTCTAGAATGGTGTAGAATTAGGGAATATATACGTGAGGTGTATAAATGGAATACAGAAATAAATTAAAGGGATGTAAATAAAGAGCTAAAATTATGTAACCAAAACAGGACTCACAGCACTGGGTTCAATGTGGAAAAATTTAGATTTGGAAAGGATTTAGGAAATCACTGGTTTGGTAATAAAGTTGTAGATGAGTAGAACAAACTTCGGAGTAACGTCATTGAAGCTAAAACGTTGTGTAGTTTTAAAAATAGGTTAGACAAATACATGAGTGGTTGTAAGTTTGACTTGACCAGCTTGAACCACTAGGACTGCTGAAGTGCTCCTTCTTTTTATATTCTTATGATCAGTCTTTTAAGAGATTGCAGGATCAGGGATCTCAGATCATCTTTGCATGAAAAATTTCTTATTCAGTGGATTGTTTGTTCTTAAATGCATTTTTATATCCATTCTTTAGCATGGAGAACAGAATTGATCTGCTTTAGAAATGATGTGTAGAACTGCAAAATAACCTTCGTACCGTTACTGATTATTCGTGATATCAATAAAAGGCGTTTGTTAGTCTTATTATGAACGTTTCGACACTGCCTTCCCGGCTTCAGATTTCGGTTTAATATAATTTCCAAGTGATTACTCATTTTGTTAGATCGAGTTCCGAGTGACTTAGTGTTCACAAATAACCCGCACATAGAAGAGAGGAGCTTACGACGACGTTTCGGTCCGACTTGGACCATTTACAAAGTCACACTAACAAAAAAGGAGAGGAGGCAGTATATACAGGCCAGTGTGATTTTGTAAATGGTAAATGGTTTAGATACCAGGCCACAGGGCCTGGTGGCTAAAGCTCTCACTTCACACGGCGATTGTCTGGGTTCGATTCCCAGCGAGGGTAGAAACATTGGGCGTGTTTCTTTACACCGGTTGTTTATATTCACTCATCAGTAAAATGGGTACCTGGGAGTTAGTCGACTGGTGTGGGTCGCATCCTGGGACAAAACTGACCTAATTTTCCCGACATTCATAACAAGCGGCTTCCTATATATAGTAATATGTCACTGATGTCATCTAGGCTTGTACACCATGTACATGTACTTGTAGTAAATAAAGATATTATTATTATTATTATTATTATTGTCGGACCGAAACGTCGTGGTAAGCTTCTCTCTCCTATGTGGGGGTTATTTGTGTATTGTTCCAGTCACGGTATTGTGCCTTTTTGTTATTTATTGATTTAGTGTACATATTCGAGTTTCTTTTATTTTTTAAGATTATGGCGTTGCACTTTTCCCCACTGAACTTCAGTTGCCACTTTCCGACCGTCACAGATATCTTGCTGGGAATTTAGTTTACGTCGTGTTTTCGTGTCGTCAGAGAGGCTGTTCGATTTTTACTCGCTCAAGCTCATCAAGTTCACTGATATAGATTATGAACTACAAGAAGAAGCAAACTTGGTCCCTGTGGAATGCTATTGTAACTGGTCCTCATTTTGATTTCTCCCCATTTACGATTGCTGTATAACCCCTGTGGTTTAGCGCTTCTATTTGATTATAATAATAATAATAAAATAATCCCCATTTACGAAAACACTGTTGCTTATGTATAGGCCATACATCGATTCATGAACAAATTATTCCTCTTATATCGTATGTTGACACTTTGTGGGACTACACAAGCCTTACTGAAACCCAAGAAAACGACAGAGCATTCTTCATTATAGTCTACTGTCTTAATTATCTTACTAAAAGAAATAACAGATTTGTTAGGCAAAAATGGCCCATTGTGAATCTGTGGTAAGACTCTTTAATCAAATTATGTCCATCAAGGTGGATTCTTAATAAATTAAAAATGGTATATAACACCTGAAAATTGATGAGTGAAACCAAACTTAAGACCTTAGGTATCTTTATTCACGAAACGTTTCGCCTGTGTAGCAGACTTCATCTTTGGAATGCAGAAGACAATAAAGACAGTAAAACAGAGAGGTAGTACGAGGTAATGAGTCCTTCAGGCTTCAAGACAAATAGTCTCAGTGAAGGGACTAAGTACTCAAACTAGCTCTCCACGTCTTCTGCCTCTACAACTGTAATTCACCTCTATATTCGACTGATGGACGCTACTGTGTAGGCAAAAACATTTCGTCTATAAAAATACATAAGAGTAGCATTTATCTTACTCATTGGCTTCTAATAATATCTGCTGTAATTCTAATAATTTCCCCACTATTGAGGTTAGGCTCATTGGGCGGTAATTCGAAGTTAGAAATAAATAACAATAGCTCATTTCCACATTTCAAGTACGAGTCCCCGTGATAAATAGAACAAACTAGTTTGTGAGTCACCTAGTTTCGTCTTGCATTTTGTATGGGAAAGAATAAGTAAGTTTAATCAGGTATACACAATACATTCTTGGGTAATTCTAGACTACTAATTCGCTGCCCAGCCTTTGCGGAGTGCGGGTGTGCTTGTTTCTGGTCCCTAGCGGTGGAGTTGAGAACTGGTAGTTTTCATCAACATGGTGGAGCGCTACAGACGACGTGTCAATACTGTCTGTATTGAAGTGTTGCAGGGCGCGATTTACCCAAGCAACGCAGATGTTCTCCTCCCAGCTATTTTGAGGGATTCTTTAGGGATATCCATTGAAGAATTATTTGGGATATCTCTCAACGGTTCGTCGAGGATTTTTGTCAAGTTTGCAGTGGCCAGCGCATATGAGCGAGTGGTTGACACGTATCAGGAGAAGAGGATTGTCGTCAACACGGGATTAGAGGTACGGCTTCGAGATGTGTCACGGTACTACACTTATATACGAGTCCGAAACGTGCCGTTCGAAGCGTTGGAGTTTGATGTGCGAAACGTCTTCAGTCAATTTGGTGACGTCCATGCAGCCACGGTGGGCCGGTGGGCACAGGGACTTATGCCGGGCTGCAAGAAGGTTCATTTTCTTGGAAAATGACGCTCAAACGTCAGATACCTTCATACGTCATGATGGAGGAGTTCAGGCAGCAAGTCTATGTGACTTACGCAGGCCAAGTTCGAACGTGTCGCCTGTGTGGATTACCTGGACATGTGGCGGCGGCATGTGATCGTCGGATGGGCCAACAGAGACATGGAGCTGCTGATGGTATGAGGAAGGATGAAGTGGTGGTCGTGGATGCTATGGATGAGTCGCCACGGGAGAATATGAGCGTGGTGCCAAGTGGACAATGGAGTGACATTGTTGATAAGGAGGATGAGCGTGTACTAACGTTGTCACAGGTGACCCAGGATGGCGAGACAGCGGAGACGGAGGAAGTGGCTCTGCCGGAAGGTGTGAACTTGGTTTTGTCTGAGCCGCTTTGGAGGATTTTCCACTGTTGTTGGACAGTCCTGTGTGTGAGGGCACACAGCATGGTGTGGTGGACTTAGGAGCAGAGGTGAGGAGGGACGAGAGTGAGACGAGTGTGATGGGCGTCTCAGAGAGTGGGCCTTGCCTTCAGGTCCAGGAGGTTGGTGTAGAAGTGCACAGGGAGAGGATTGTGAGGCTATGGAGGCTACAGGGGACTCCAGGAAAAGGCCTAGTGGTCTAGTTGAGGACGATGTCCTAACACCTGGGCAACAGGTGTGCAAGAAGGCCTGGGTGGAGGTGGCAAAGGGGAAGGGAGTGTCAAGGGTAGAGAGGGGATGAGGGACAGGAAAGCAGACAGGCAAGTACTGGGAGTGTCAGTAGAGGAAGAGAGCATTAGTAAGGGGAAAGTCGGTAGTGACGAGGAAGTTGAAAAGTAGAGGAAAGCCCACTGCGTTCTTTTCAGGTGTTTAACGATGAATGTAAATGGCCTCCGAGCGGAGGTCAAACGTAAATGGGTAGAGGTGACATTAAGACGTTTAAATGTGGATGTGTATATTGCAAGAGCATAATTATAGGATGGGGAGAGATTTGACGTTAAGTGGATTTACAGTTTATGCGGGTAGTGCGGGTAGTTTCAAGGGAGGGTGGCTATAGGTATACGTGTGACCAGTCCCTTTCGGTTGTTGGCTTGGGAAGAGGGGGGTGGGAGGGTGGTAAGGGTTGAGGGTTTATGGGGAATGTCAGAGTGTGTATAGTGGGAGTTTATATGCCGGCTATAAGTTGTAGAAAAACTAAGGAAGAATTTGTGAGAGAGGAGTTGATTTATTTCTTACGGGGTTGCCGGTTGTGACTATTGTCCAGGGGATTGGAATTGTGTGATTAGGAAGAGGGATGTGGAACCGAGAGGGCGGGGTGTGAGTTGGGGTTTTGCGGATGTTTTGGGTGCGGCAGGAGTCAGAGATGTGGTAGGGGGCGGTGGGTGGCATATAGAACATACGTTCATACGTAGGGGCTATGCTGCAAGACCTCGATCGTGTGTATGTGTCGAGGATGTTATAGTGGAAGGCGTGGATTGCGTTGATGTTGGGTTTTCCGATCACAGGGGTGTGTTGGCAGTGTTGGGATGGGAGGGAGCTGTTAGAACGTATGCTAGTTATTGGAAGCTTAACGTGGGCTTATTGCAGGGGGAACAGTGTAGGAGGAGTTTTGAGGAGTGGTGGGAGGGGATGTGGAATGATGGGAAGGACCGGGAAGATGTGGTGGGTTGGTGGAATGGAGTGGCGAAAGTGGGTATTCAGGATTTTATAAACGTGAAGGTAGAGAGCAGGCGAGAATGCGTTATGGCCTGCAGAGGTATTTGGAGGGGCAGTTGCGGGATTGTTATGTGGGGGGGGCGGGTTACTCGCTGGAGGACATAGAGGTTTTGAGGGGCCAGTTGAAGGATATACAGAATGAGAGATTCCAGGCTATCAGAGTGAGGGCAGGTATTGAGGATGTGCTACGGGGGGACAAACCGTCTTTGACTGTCTTGCGTGTTTTTCGAAAGAGGAGGCAGGGTATGACGATGACGTCATTGAAGGTACACGAGGAGTTGGGTGGGTATATGGAGGGACAGGTACTGAGGTCGACAGAGGGTATGAGCGGGTTTGTGGATGTTTGGTTTCGGCGGTATCTAGACCGTAGGTTGGAGGAGGTGGAGGCGAAAGAGGAAGTTTTGGAGGGTATACAGGTAGGGATTAGTGAGGAGGAGAGGAAAGGGATGGAGGGTAGTATAACTGAGGAGGAAGTGTGGTTCGCAGTGAAGGGGATGCAGATGGGTAAAGCGCCGGGAGTCGATGGATTACCTAGTGATTTTATGTTCAACATTGGGGAGTGTTGAAGGAATGTTTGACGAAAGTTTTCAATCGTTTGAAGGAAGTACGGTATATGGGGAGGATCAGCGCACTGGAGTTGTGGTTTTAGTGCCTAAGGGAAAGTGGTGGAAACGATTAGGGATTACAGAGCTATAACACTTTTATGTGCAGATTACAAAATCTTTGCACGGATTTTGGGTAATAGGGTTAAAAGGTTTTGGATTCTATCATAGAACGTGGTCAGTATGGGATACCGGGGAGGTGTATGGGAAATGGGCATGGTAGGATTAGGTCATTCATCGAGGGTCGAGAGGGGTGGGGTTTTAGGGCTTGATTGGGAAACGGCTTATGACAGTGTGGATAGGAATATGTTATTTGACATTCTTCGTAAGCAGGGTTTGGGAATGAAGTAGTGGGTTGGGTGCAAACGTTGTATGAGGGGGCTTTGGTGCGGGTTCAATTGAATGGAAGGGTGGGAAACGTGGTGGAAATGAAGCGGGGTTTGCGACAGGGGTGCCCTTTGTCCAAATTCTGTTTGCATGCTTACAGGATCCTTTTATAGGTTAGTATCGAAGGGGTAGGGGAGGAGGGTCAGGTACCTGGTTGTGCATCTGGAATAGTGGGTTATGTTGATGACACAACAATTCTCGTAGGTGGGTGGGAGGGGTTAGATGCTATAGGGAGGATTATAAGTGTTTTTGGGGCAGCTACAGGGATGCGGATTAACAGGGTGAAATCTAAATTGTTAGAGGTGGGGACGTGGGTGGGCGGGGACTTGGGGAATAGGTATGGTTGGCATGTTGTTGAGTGCTTGAAAATTTGTGGGATAATTTATTGTAATGATGCGAGTAGGGCGAGGGTTGAAAATTCTTCTAAGGTGGTAACGGCGACAAGCGCGAATGAGTGGATGGAGACCGGGAGATGTGACGTTAATGCAGAGGGTTATGGTAGTGAATGTTTTACTGTATAGTAAATTGTGGCATGTGGCAAGGGTATACCCACTCGTGGGGAGAGATGTTGAATTATTACAGCGGAGAGTGTTGCGGTATATATGGGGTTTTGGTAGACATTGGCTTAATAAGGAGGTTGTCATGACGCCGGTTAGTAAGGGAGGTTTGGGGTTGATACCCTTACATAGGAGGCTTATAGGAATATATGTAAAGCAGAGATATGTGGAGGAGGGAGGGGTGGGGGGTAAGCGGGTGGGAGTGGTCATGCGTGAGGTACGGAGGTGGTGGAGTGGACGTGACCTGAGTTTATGTGAGGCAATGTTGAGAGTTTTACTAGTTGTCAGAGAGCCAAGGGGTTTTCGGGTGGGGGTTTTGGACAAGCTTGGGGAGGCGGGGGTATAGTGCAAGGGGTAGCAGAGTACCCAAAGTATAATTGGCGGGCGACTTGGGTAGGTTTCCGGAAGTTGAGGCTGAGGGCGAGGGTTAGGGAGACGGTTTTTCGATTCCTACATGGAATCTTGGCTTCTAAAGCGCAATTGTTTTTAATGGGTTTAGCAGTGAGGGTACTTGTTTGAGATGTGGGCTTTTGGATACGTCGTACCATGCGGTGTATTTTTGTGAAGATTTAGGCGGGGTACGGGAATGGTTTGGACGAGTCATGAGGAGTGTAGGTGGGTGTGGGCTTTCGATGTTAGGGGCTTTAAGCCTGGATATTGGTGGGTTTGAGGAAAATGTACGTAGAAGTTTAATGTACCTGGTGGTTGATTTCATATATGTGTCGTGGGGTATGCGCGAGGTAGTGGGTGGAGGCGGGTTCGTGCCTTGGCACATTTTACAGGACGAAATGTAGGAATCAGGGTTTGTATGGGAGAACTTGGGTTGAAGCTTTCTCAGAGGGTTATAGAACGATGACGGTGGTGTCCCTTTTAAGGTTTTGGGGATGACGTAGGAACCATTCGAGGGGACTGGTCGATTGGGGGGGGGAGGTTGGGTATATCCGGAAGGGGTTGACTAGGGTATAGTATGGTTGATTGATGTGTGGTTGGTTAGGCGTGGGTATACAGGGTTGAAGCTAGGATGGGTTGGGACGGGTGGTATCGTGGGGTCCGAATTTTGGATGTTTCGGGGATGGGGTTGTAGGTAAATGTTCAGGTGTGTGTTGACTCAGACATGGAGTGATGTTGGTTGGGGGGTCATAGGGTCATGGACGCATGGGGTTTCCTCTAGGATGTAGTAGTGTAATCTAATGTTAAAGTAGTAGGGTTTGTCGGTGGTGATGTGCTGGCGTTTTGCATTTATGTGGCTGGTTGGAGGTTAGGAGGTATTAGGTGTTAGACAACTGACAGTGTGCAGGTGTGCGTGGGTGAAGTTGTCCCAGGTATCTGTGGCAATTCATGTAGGATAAAGTTGATGTTTTGCTATGTTTGTCTTTAGTTTAACGGTTTTAGTATTGTTTTCTGTATGTGTTCCCTATCTTTTGTTTGATTATACAGGAGCAGCTTTGCATATTTTTGGGTTTTTCTAGTGTTTGTATATGTATGCAACACAAATGTGTTTTGTGTGGTCTTATTATCTGGTGTGGGAATGTAGACGTTGTGTTGTAGACAGTGTTGTCTACGGTAGTGTTGGCTTGATGTTAATGTATTTCTTATTTAAGGTGATGTTGTGGTGTGACCCTTGTTTCGGGGGTCAGTTGTTTTTGTGTGTTATTGTGTAACACCTGTTTTATAGGCAGAAAGTTTAAGGTTTTATTTTATTTCATGCCTATGTACTGCGTTTTTGTGGTAGGGAAGAAGTAAAATATGTAACCAGCGGTTAAATTTTGTGGTGTTTTTGAGACAATGTATGTTCAGTTTCATTGACAGTGTGTTATGTTATGTATAGAAAAACTTAGCTAGGATTGGGTAGTAGGATGGACATTTTTTGTTTGTGCTTTTGGCACGGGTTCTTATTATAGGATATATAGAACTGATGTGTTTATTCCTGTTCTGTTTGCTTGTTTTTGTTTATATGAGCCTGATTTATTTTTGGGCATTTATTGGATTGTTATGTATATATGTGTTTCTAATAAAATATAAAAAAAAAAAAAAAAAAAAAGACTACTAATTTTCAGAAATAATAATCTAAATAAAATCATTTTTTTTACCATTACACAAATCTTCTTTCCTCTAACGTGGGACTGACCTGTCTTTAATTATTTAGTCAGATGAACAAAAACCGTGAAAAGATAAGCAGGGTTACCACTAACGCAGTTCTCCTATATTCTTTTTTTCTTATGTGTGAGTCGGACCTGCGTTTTTTTTTTTTTTTTTTGGTGAAGCACAAAAGTGCATTTCGGGCACTTTTTTATGAGTGAGGACGACTTTCTTAGCACGGACCAACAAGGGTAATAGAGATCGCTGCTTTAATCTTCATACGTAAACTGGAATCAGAACATCCAGCTCCAAACCAATATAGAGAAGTTGAAAATCTTACAATTGTTAAAGTGAGGCAAAAAACAAATAAAGATAAGCTTACAGATTCTTAACACCAGTCCCGTGTGGTCTAGTGGCTAGGATACGTGGCTTTCACCCACGAGGTCCGGGTTCGATTCCCGGCACGGGAATGTTTTTTTTTTTTCTTTTCTATGGACACCAGTAGAAATAGACCACACTTCGTGAATTTATTGGGTTATCTATGGACAAATCTATATACTGCATCTTTGATGAATACCTAAAATATCTAGGTGCCCTGGAACCACTGTATGAATATATGCTATTGCCAATAAAATATCTGTAGAGTTTCCAAAATACACATGATTTATTATTATTATTATTATTATTTTTATTATTATTATTATTATTATTATTATTATTATTATTATTATTATTATTATTATTATTATTATTATTATTATTATTATTATTTGTGACTTTATAAAGCATACATAGATCACACAATAGGACTCGCACCATCATCAGCGTGTGAACACGGAAGTATCACTGTACAAACGCCTCCATGGCACACTCAGGCAACACCCCGGAAGCAGACTGCAGGTGAAACTATCCACTCTTGTTGCTAAGGACACAATGCCATCTGCTTTGACTATGTCGAATCCAATAAAATCACCACCACCTCGGTAACGAATGTTCTCAAACACCGTGACACCATGACTCCTCCACTTCGTCGAGGGGTCAGGAAATCGGTGTTCGAAAAGAAACTGGATCGCGATATTATTAGCCAGTCAAAAAGCGATTGAAAACGACTCGTTGAAGATAAAAATGACTGGGCCACCGTCGACACCATCACAAAATTTCCAACTATGATCAAGGTCACTTTCTCCGAAATTTCCACAGCATCTCAGGTACTGAGTGAAGGTCTACGCAGCAGGCCTACTGACCCGTGCGAGGCAAGTCCATGTCACTCCCCGGCTTAGAACAATGACCCACCTAGTCAGGTCATTTCCACTTAAGGAAGGAACACTTCATGAGACCTAATACCACAAGCTAGTCAGGACCAACTCACACCCACTCATGTATTTATCTAACCTATTTTTAAAACTACATAACGTCTTAGCTTCTATGACTGTACTCGGAAGTTTGTTCCACTCATCCACAACTCTATTACCAAACCAGTGCTTTCCTATATCCTTCCTGAATCTGAACTTTTCCAGCTTGAAACCGTTGCTGCGAGTCCTGTCTTGGCTGGATATTTTCAGCACGCTATTTACATCCCCTTTATTAATTCCGGTTTTCCAATTATACACCTCAATCATATTCGCCCTAATTCTACCTCTTTCTAGAGAGTGCAGATTCAGGGCCCTCAGTCTATCCTCATAGGGAAGATTTCTGATACATGGGATCAACTTTGTCATCCTCCTCTGTACGTTTTCCAGTGCATTTATATCCATTCTGTAATACGGTGAACAGAACTGTGCAGCATAATCTAAATGAGGCCTAACCAAGGATATATAGAGTTGAAGAACAACCTGAGGACTTTTATTATTTATACTTCATGATATGAAGCCAAGAATTCTGTTAGCTTTATTGCGAACACTTATGCACTGTTGTCTTGGTTTCAGATTACTGCTAACCAGAACCCCTAAATCCTTTTCTCAAACAGTAGTATTAAGATCTACATTATTCAGTTTATATGTGGCATGGTTATTGTCCTGTCCAACATTTAGAACTTTGCATTAGAATGAACTGGACGGCCTATTTTGGTGTCATCAGCATATTACCTCATAAATCCCAGGAACATAGAAAAAGAGCTATTCTAGATGATCATCCCATGTTAGAATTACTATGCATATAACCACTTTGGTAAGGACAGCCTTTTGAAGGAAACAATTTCTGCTCAAATTAAAATAACTTTCAATTAAATATCACAGTAAATTATGTCAAATATCTTACTTTTGACATTACTGTTACTTATCATAGAACTCCAAGACAAGAACTCCAAGACAAGTACTCCAAGACAAGAACTCCAAGACAAGAACTCCAAGACAAGAACTCCAAGACAAGAACTCCAAGACAAGAACTCCAAGACAAGTTTAGGCATCTCTAATCCGTTGCTGTTTATTGTTTATGAAGCTTCTTCTAAGTTCTCTTCTGCTCTCCTTCTGATAATCTTCTTCATTTCCTGTCATACGTATATCAGTGATGCTGGTTATTAGTTCAACACTTCCTTCTTGTCTCGTGACTTAAATATTGCAACTACATTCGCTACCTTGCAGATCTTTGGCAACTGTCCCATATTCAGTGATTTGCTGTATATCTTAGCTAATAGGTCATACAGTACTTCTGTTCCCTCTTGCAGAATCGATAGTAAAACCCTCAGGTCTAGGACATAATTTGAAGACAGTAGAACTATATACAAAAGATGTGGTAATCAGTCCCTCAGCCTATTGCTGTATCTTGTTTCCATGGATCTCCGGTAAGGCCTCAGCAATGTCACTTGTCTATTATCGCCCTTTGTTCACTATTAGTTTTACAGTGTTTTTGTACTCTTTTACTCCTCTTTGCATGTTTAGCTGTAACAAGTGCTCTTTTTGTTTTTCCGTGTTCCTTTCTTCTCCGTGTAAGTTCTCTGCCTCCCAGCTACATACTCCTTATAATTAGTTGACTTTTTTTCATATTTTCTACTGCAATGCATTTAGGAATTCTTTCACCCTTTCGAAAATTTTCTCTACCAGTGTCTGGATACTCACACACTCTATATGTAATTCTTCTCTCTCTCATAAATTCCAATGGTCTCTCATATTCTATTTCACTTATGTCAAAATCTTAAGATTAGAAGCAGTCTTACTATTTCTTTTCCTCTCTCGTTGTGTTGTTGACATGCTGATATAAAGTTTTATTACCCACTTGACTCATCTTAGCCATCCACATTTCTAGTTCCTCATGGAGTCCAGTTTCTCCTGTCTATTATTTTAAGGTTGAAATCACCTATGACTAATAGGTATAATTCAGTTATATAAGTTTTCCTGCTTTCTCTCTTATTGTATAATCCATTGCCTTGTTTTGTGCTCATATTACTGCCACGGTCTCCTGCTGTTTGGGGTTCCATATAAACAATTGCTATTAAATACAGTCTGTCTCCCAGTTCTAATTGTACCCAGTCATTTGAGTCATTTCTCTTTAGTCTTGTCATCGCTTCATAAATTCCCGGATTCCCTATTTCCTCTCTTTCCTCTATTTTTCTATATTATTTATTGTTCTGTTGTGACTACATCATCTGTTTGTCATCCCCAGCTTTGTCTTACTCACTGCTTTGATGTCCTCAGTTACCCCTGCTATCACTTCTTTCTGTTCGTCACACATGTTTGATAATCCAATTATATTTGTGTAGTACATTCTGACTTTTTTTTTTTTTTACCGTGATCTGCTTTGTGTTGTGTCTTTGTTGCTCGTCAGGAGTGGGGAAGGTTCGGCTGTGTTATGGGAGTGTTACCTGAGTAAAGGTCTTATTATTTTTATTATTATTATGACAATCATAACTGTTATACCAATAAGGATCATAGAGTGCTGCAGGGTAATGTGTTTAAGGTTTAATATGCTTGACCAGAGACCAGTGAGGGTGGAGAGTATTGCCAGAGACAGAGTTAGTAAAGGCGGTGTGGAAGCTTAATTGAATTATAATCAAAGTCAGTGTAATAAAGCTGTTGGTGACAAAAGTCAGAGGGAGTCTTTGTTGTGGAGAAAATTCTCCAAGGGGGAGTATCGCCCTTACTACCCTTGGTAGGGCCCTCACCCTTCTCCCTTAGGAAAGGGCCAGAGGAAGGCGCGTCTGGCTGAGAAAACAATTTAATTCAAGCCAGATGTACTGTCAACAGGTGTCAAGAATTGTGCTGACCACAGCACCACGAGGCACCTCGTGGCACCATGGCTGCACGAGACTGCAAAAGGCAGCACCAGCGGGCAGATTGAATACAGGCTCCGTAGAGGTCACACGACTCTAGGGTCATGCGGCGCGAGGCGACGTAAATCAACAGAGACATTAGTCGTTCGCGTCTGTTATTTTTAATTTTTAATCTCCACTAACGTCGGGAAATAAGATAAGAACTCTGTTTCAACGGGTTTAGTGAATAACATCAACATTGCAGTATATTCAGGAAGTGTGGCAGCTTCTTACTGCCAAAAGACAAACGTAGAGAATCGCAAGTGAATTCCATGAAACAAGGCGGTGATTCTTCAGCGGCATTCTACAATCAAGACAGCATTTCCGCCGATATGGTGGAGCCAACACCATCGCTAAAAGTTACGAGCAAGGTAAGAATTTGATGTTCTGGTCAAACAGGGGACTGCGCAGTTCTTGTAGTCAAGAACATTACATTATACCTATGACGGCGGTTATGCGTGGACTTTAGTCCAAACACGTGAGTGTAAATTCAGTCTGGAATCAAAGACTGAAATATGGACATACGCTCCTTTGGGGCAATATATTATAATAAACCACGGTATTTTTTTCCCTACAGCCCTGTGGAGAATGAGGCCATAGATGGATCCCCCGAGAAGGTGTTGGGGAAGGCTGCGACATCTTGGATTCATCAATAAGCTAGTAGTAGCAAACCATACATTCCATGTTATCGTGGGAGCCCAACCTCCACATTTGTGACAGGTGGGGCTGTCAGCGAGAGGTCATGTAGAGTAAATTCATAGATCAGTGATGACACATAGGTCAATTCTGCATGCACTCCGGTAGACAGGACAGTCTATTAGGATACAACAAACTGAAAATGGAACATGACAATTCTCATAGAATGACGCTGGTTGCTTCTCCGTGAGCTGTGTGTCCGATATGAAGGCGGAAGAACGTAGTCTTCCAAATACGACAGCGATGATGTGAAGAAAACCAGAATCCTAAACAAGGTTTGACAGAATATAACTTGTGAATCAACTTAGACAATAGTTGTTGCCAACGGAATGGAATACCCCTATATGAAATGTGGCGTCATGAGGTGACCGAGCTGAGTCCCCTGAACGTTCATTGCCCCGGACATTCAGAGACTCAACAGAAAGTGAGATCTATGATTTACTAGAACTGGGGCTCAACCAAAGTTGTATAGGAAGAACTAGGGGATGAGGAGGATCAATTTTTTGATAGCCAGCACAGCACAAAAGATGTTTCAAACTACAACGAATTTTGAGGTAGGCAACAGCAATGAAATTTGCATACAGCACAGCTGTGAAAATGCTGGCTGAGTCCAGTATATGACCTCGTATAACACTGTTCGCAAACACTGCTGCTAACCGGTTACCGTCAGAGGATTTAGAACCATCAAAGTAAACTGCAGCAGCATGAGAATGCCCTCATAAGTGGTAAAGAAAAAGGCAGCGAGAAGCTACGGTGGGTAACTGAGCCTTCACGCACTGCAATGGTAGGTAACTGAGCCTTCACGCACTGCAATGGTAGGTAACTGAGCCTTCACGCACTGCAATGGTAGGTAACTGAGCCTTCACGCACTGCAATGGTAGGTAACTGAGCCTTCACGCACTGCAATGGTAGGTAACTGAGCCTTCACGCACTGCAATGGTAGGTAACTGAGCCTTCACGCACGGAAATGGTAGGTAACTGAGCCTTCACGCACGGAAATGGTAGGTAACTGAGCCTTCACGCACTGCAATGGTAGGTAACTGAGCCTTCACGCACTGCAATGGCAGGTAACTGGCCTTCATGCACTGCAATGGTAGAACTGAGCCTTCACGCTACTGCAATGGTAGGTAACTGAGCCTTCATGCACTGTAATGGTAGGTAACTGAGCCTTCATGCACGGAAATGGTAGGTAACTGAGCCTTCACGCACGGAAATGGTAGGTAACTGAGCCTTCACGCACGGAAATGGTAGGTAACTGAGCCTTCACGCACTGCAATGGTAGGTAACTGAGCCTTCACGCACTGCAATGGCAGGTAACTGAGCCTTCACGCACTGCAATGGTAGGTAACTGAGCCTTCACGCACTGCAATGGTAGGTAACTGAGCCTTCACGCACTGCAATGGTAGGTAACTGAGCCTTCACGCACTGCAATGGTAGGTAACTGAGCCTTCATGCACTGCAATGGTAGGTAACTGAGCCTTCACGCACTGCAATGGTAGGTAACTGAGCCTTCATGCAATGCAATGGTAGATAACTGAGCCTTCACGCACTGCAATGGCAGGTAACTGAGCCTTCACGCAATGCAATGGTAGTTAACCGAGCCTTCACGCACTGCAATGGTAGGTAACTGAGCCTTCATGTACGGCAATGGTAGGTAATTGAGCCTTCACGCACTGCAATGGTAGGTAACTGAGCCTTCACGCACGGCAATTGGTAGGTAACTGAGCCTTCATGCATGGCAATGATAGGTAACTGAGCCTTCACGCACGGCAATGATAGGTAACTGAGCCTTCACGCACGGCAATGGTAGGTAACTGAGCCTTCACGCACGGCAATGGTAGGTAACTGAGCCTTCATGCATGGCAATGATAGGTAACTGAGCCTTCATGCATGGCAATGATAGGTAACTGAGCCTTCACGTACGGCAGTGATAGGTAACTGAGCCTTCACGCACGGCAATGATAGGTAGCTGAGCCTTCACGCATGACAATGATAGGTAGCTGAGCCTTCACGCATGGCAGTGATAGGTAACTGAGCCTTCACGCATGGCAATGGTAGGTAACTGAGCTTTCACGCATGGCAATGATAGGTAACTGAGCTTTCACGCATGGCAATGATAGGTAACTGAGCCTTCACGCATGGCAATGGTAGGTAACTGAGCCTTCACGTACGGCAGTGATAGGTAACTGAGCCTTCATGCACGGCAATGATAGGTAGCTGAGCTTTCACGCATGGCAATGATAGGTAACTGAGCCTTCACGCACGGCAGTGGTAGGTAACTGATCCTTCACGCACGGCAGTGGTAGGTAACTGAGCCTTCACGCACGGCAGTGGTTGGTAACTGAGCCTTCACGCACGGCAGTGGTATGTAACTGAGCCTTCACGCATGGCAGTGATAGGTAACTGAGCCTTCACGCATGGCAATGGTAGGTAACTGAGCTTTCACGCATGGCAATGATAGGTAACTGAGCTTTCACGCATGGCAATGATAGGTAACTGAGCCTTCACGCACGGTAATTAGGAAGAACACACACTAATTGCCGGAGCTTCCCAAGAGGGAAGAGAAAAGTTATATGCCGGATGATTAAATGATATGGGTAAATGAAGAGAAGCCAATAGAGAGAGAGAGAGTGAATACGAAGAGAAAAGGGTAAACAGGGGCAGCGAACAAATAAAGGACCTCTATTAACATCCGTTATCATCGTGTGTGTAGAAGGATCGTGAAGGTATTGAGAGCGGACAAAATATCGGAGACAATGAGCATTATGCAGATCGTGCTAAGATGGAACATTCGCTTCTGTATATAGAATGTATACAGTGGGAAGAACGATAAACACCTAGAACAAACGTAATGCATGATGATGATTTAGATCAAGTTTAGAATGAGTTGAGAGAGAGGCTGTAGAATAAATCTGGTCGTCTTGATCTAGTTTCAATAGGATTAGGCAAAGCGAAGACATAGAAGAGTTCATCTATCAGCCCCTAAGAAAGATGACAGAAGTCTCAGCCTCATAAGTCTTCCGTTGTCCTATTTTTTTGTTCCTTGATAATGTGAGAATTCATAAAAACATTTCAAATTTCACCTTTTAACTGCAGTTATTTTTTGCATATTGTAATATCACCATTTACTCTGATCTTATATATATATCAATGAACCACGCAAAAACAAAGGGATGTATACAGAGAAAGATCGCAGTCAGCAGGATTCGAAGCCATGTCTGGGGAAGCTTGTAAGGTTCCCATGTGACGCTCTAGAGCTTTCTGCCACAGATATCTCAAAAGCTGGGCAGCTTATTAACAAGCCATGTGTCTTCCCCGGGCACACCAGTGCCTCAAGCATGGTTGGTTTCAAGCTATTTTATTCTTCTTTTGGATGTTCTAACCTCACAAGTGATTTTTATATCAATGCATCAGCATATCTTTATTTGAGAATTAAACCCTGTGCGACTCTTTTATTCGCCTGATATAAATAATTTAACACACAGATAAACCTTGGAAATAAATGGTATAAAATACCAAAACAATGGAAAAATGAACACATGAGCAGTATAATGTGATCCTTTATTGACAACGTTTCGGCCACACAGTGGGCGAAACGTTGTGCCCACTGTGTGGGCGAAACGTTGTCAATAAAGGATCACATTACACTGCTCATGTGTTCATTTTTCCACAGGTAAACCTTGTTGCGAGTCTTGCACAGAAAGGTAATCCATACAGTGACATTAACCCACAGGTGAACTCTGGTGGGGTTCCATTACACTACGGTAATCCTTAGCGTAACAAATGGACCCACAGGTAAATCTTGATGTCACCCATTTACCAACAGGTAAACTCTATTGTGACTCCAGTCACACGTTCGTCGATAAGTGGTGTTATATATCTAGTTGCAATTTATGTACCTTAATGTTCATTTGGGTAGCTTCGGCCTGTAGGCGGTTTCCACTTAAAAAATGAAAAAGTTGCTTTTCTCATATTTTGAGACAGTTATAATTATGCAGAAATTCATTACTAGTGTTGCCCTGGAGGATGCTGCTGCCCTGGAGGATGCTGCTGCCCTGGAGGATGCTGCTGCCCTGGAGGATGCTGCTGCCCTGGAGGATGCTGCTGCCCTGGAGGATGCTGCTGCCCTGAAGGATGCTGCTGCCCTGGAGGATGCTGCTGCCCTGGAGGATGCTGCACTAACTATTGACTAGGTAGAATTTTCTTACTTTAAAACGCAACTGGCTCGAAAGGACATTGAAAACTCAGAATTAAATAAACAAATTTGTCAATTATCAAGAACTTATTTAAAATTAAGTCCTTTCCAAAATTTTCTCTTATACGTTTAAAGATATATTTCTTTTCGTTTACGTTAATGCAAAACTAATAATTTTGTACCAAAAGAACCTTAGAAAACTTACGTAACCTTATTATGACAAGCGCAATTTAATTTAGCCTAATCCAACTAAATATATTTTAGGTAAATTTACAATAATTAAATAATAAACAAACACAATGAAATATATTTTTTTTCGTTAGATTCAGAATGATTTTTGCGAAATTATTCTCGCTTGCCTTATTCGGCAAGTAGAGCGATGCAATTTAAGCCAAAATCGGAAGTTTTACTTATTCGGCTCGTCATGTACATATATACATATATATATATATATATATATATATATATATATATATATATATATATATGTCGTGCCGATTAGGTAAAACTGGTCAATTAGCAAGAACTCATCTAAAATTAAGTCCTTTCTAAAATTTTCTCTTATACGTTTAAAGATATATTTTTTTCATTTATGTTAATGTAAGAATTTATAATTTTGTACCAAGAGAAACTTTGAAAACTTACCTAACCTTATTACAACAAGCGCAATTTAATTTAGCCTAACTCAACTAAATATATTTTATATACGTTAACATTAATTTAATAATAAACAAACACAATGAAATATATTTTTTTCGTTATGTTCAGAATGATCTTGGCGAAATTATTGCATACACAAATTTTCACTTGTCTTATATGGCAAGGTGAGCGTTGCTATTTAAGCCAAAATCGCAAGTTTTACCTAATCGGCACGACATATATATATATATATATATATATATATATATATATATATATATATATATATATATATATATATATATATATATATATATATATATATATATATATATATGTTAATTTTAGATGAGTTCTTGCTAATTGACCAGTTTTACCTAATCGGCACGACATATATATGTATATGTGTGTGTGTATATGTGTGTGTGCATATATATATATATACATTATTATTACATTTCCTAATTTGTTCAATTAAGTAGCTTTTTAAATAATTTTATGAAGATTTTGTTGCGTTTAAATGAGTGTTGGTGTTATAAGCTGTCTGTTCCTTCCATGAAAACTGTAATTATTTTGAGGAACGCAAAGGTACACATGTGCACACTTGTGTACACCTACACACACAAAGGTCCACAGGTGCACACTTGTGTACACCTACACACACAGGTCCACAGGTGCACACATGTGTACACATACAAAAACATTTCCGTATCTTCACACATCCACCATAAAAATCAGTCATTGGTTTATTCACACGAATAAAAGCATCATATACATAATCTTCTGTTTCATACATAAACATACATGTGTATAACAACTTACATAATCTTTATGACCGTCTTAAAACAAATACACACACATACACACACACATCGTACTTCATCCACATGCCACGTACACACACAAGCACATCCACCATGCCACGTACACACACAAGCACATCCACCATGCTACGTACACACACAAGCACATCCACCATGCCACGTACACACACACATGAACATCCAGCATGCCACGTGCACACACAAGCACATCCAGCGTGCCACGTACACACACAAGTACATCCAGCATGATACGTACACACGCAAGCACATCCAGCATGCCACGTACACACAAAAGTACATCTAGCATGCCATGTACACACGCAAGCACATCCAGCATGCCACGTACACACGCAAGCACATCCAGCATGTCACGTACACACGCAAGCACAACCAGCATGCCACGTACACACGCAAGTACATCTAGTATGCCACGTACACACACAAGCACATCCAGCATGCCACGTACACACACAAGTACATCTAGCATGTCACGTACAGACAAAAGCACATGCAGCATTTCACGTACACACACAAGTCCATCTAGCAAGCCATGTACAGCATGCACATCCAGCATGCCACGTACACTCACAAATATATCCACCATGCCACGTACACACACAAGCACATCTATCATGCAACGTACACACACAAGCACATCGACCATGCCACGTACACACACAAGCACATCCACCATGCCACGTACACACACAAACACATTCACCAATGCCACGTACACACACAAGCACATCCAGCATGCCACGTACACAAGCACATCCCTATGAAAGTATTTCCAGGCTAACATATCTTTCACAGAGATGTTAAAATTTAGAAAAATATATATATTTCGGCATTGGGGGAAAAATAAGAAAAATATAGACGAATGAGCAATTATTCTCTTTACAAATGAAATAAAAAATGTTTCTTTATATTTTTTGAAGACAACCTCAGGGAGAAAAGTAAATATGTATGGAAGCCACAAGTGAGATAAGTAAATATGTATGGAAGCCACAAGTGAGAAAAGTAAATATGTGTGGAAGCCACAAGTGAGAGAATATTGAACCAGTAGAAAGTATGGAAGCCACAGTGAGAGAGTAATATGTATCAAGTGAGAAGTAAATATGTGTGGAAGCCACAAGTGAGAGAAGTAAATATGTATGGAAGCCACAAGTGAGAGAAGTAAATATGTGTGGAAGCCACAAGTGAGAGAAGTAAATATGTATGGAAGCCACAAGTGAGAGAAGTAAATATGTGTGGAAGCCACAAGTGAGAGAAGTAAATATGTATGGAAGCCACAAGTGAGAGAAGTAAATATGTATGGAAGCCACAAGTGAGAGAAGTAAATATGTATGGAAGCCACAAGTGAGAGAAGTAAATATGTATGGAAGCCACAAGTGAGAGAAGTAATTATGTATGGAAGCCACAAGTGAGAGAAGTAAATATGTATGGAAGCCACAAGTGAGAGAAGTAAATATGTATGGAAGCCACAAGTGAGAGAAGTAAATGTATGTTGGAAGCCACAAGTGAGAGAAGTAAATATGTATGGAAGCCACAAGTGAGAGAAGTAATATGTATGGAAGCCACAAGTGAGAGAAGTAAATATGTATGGAAGCCACAAGTGAGAGAAGTAATTATGTATGGAAGCCACAAGTGAGAGAAGTAATTATGTATGGAAGCCACAAGTGAGAGAAGTAATTATGTATGGAAGCCACAAGTGAGAGAAGTAATTATGTATGGAAGCCACAAGTGAGAGAAGTAATTATGTATGGAAGCCACAAGTGTAGAAGTAATATGTTGGAAGCCCAAGTGAGAGAAGTAATATGTATGGAAGCCACAAGTGAGGAAGTAATATGTTGAACAAGTGGAAGAATTGACTCAAGTAGAGAAGTAAATATGTTGGAAGCCCAATGAGAGAAGAAAATTTGTGGAGCACAAGTGAGAGAAGTAAATATGTAATGGAAGCCCAAGTGAGAGAAGTAATATGTGTGAAGCCACAAGTGAGGAAGTAATATGTATGGAAGCCACAAGTGAGAGAAGTAAAGTATGGAAGCCACAAGTGAGAGAAGTAAATATGTGGAAGCCACAAGTGAGAGAAGTAAATTATGTATTGGAAGCCCAAGTGAGAGAAGTAAATATGTATGGAAGCACAAGTGAGAGAAGTAAATATGTATGGAGACAAAGTGAAGTAAATATGTATGGAAGCCACAAGTGAGAGAAGTAAATATGTATGGAAGCCACAAGTGAGAGAAGTAAATATGTATGGAAGCCACAAGTGAGAGAAGTAAATATGTATGGAAGCCACAAGTGAGAGAAGTAAATATGTATGGAAGCCACAAGTGAGAGAAGTAAATATGTATGGAAGCCACAAGTGAGAGAAGTAATTATGTATGGAAGCCACAAGTGAGACGAAGTAATTATGTATGGAAGCCACAAGTGAGAGAAGTAAATATGTATGGAAGCCACAAGTGAGAGAAGTAATTATGTATGGAAGCCACAAGTGAGAGAAGTAATTATGTATGGAAGCCACAAATGAGAAAAGTAATTATGTATGGAAGCCACAAGTGAGAAAAGTAATTACGTATGGAAGCGTGTCTGTGTCCACCAGGGTGGACTCAGACAGGATGTTCCAGAGATGTGACACAGCAACAAGGGAAGGTGAAGACTCAGATGAGTCACAGGTATGTTAGGAAGAATTTAAGGAAGTGGAATAGTCTGGAATGTGATGTAGTGTAGGTAGGATCCATACATAGCTTTAAGAAAAGGTATGATAAAGCTCATGGAGCAGGGAAAATCACCTAGTAGCGACCAGTGAAGAGGCGGAGCCAGGTGTGGATCGACCCCTGCAACCACAATTAGATGAGTACACACACACACACAGTCAAGCGCTCACAAAAACTTCAACACCCATAATGCTTTCCTCCCACTCTAGCATGAACGTAAACTCAAATTTTCAAGCACACGTTCACTGATCTCACATTCTGACCCTTATACCACTCATGAGCACACATTCTGACCCTTATACACTCATGAGCACACATTCTGACCCTTATACCACATTATTTCATTAGTAAAGAGAATAATTGCTCATTCGTCTATATTTTTCTTATTTTCCTCCCAATGCCGAAATATATATATTTTTCTAAATTTTAACATCTCTGTGAAAGATATGTTAGCCTGGAAATACTTTCATAGGGATGTGCTTGTGTACGTGGCATGCTGGATGTATACACACAACCCCACATATAAAAAGAGGTAGAGGTTTTGTGACCTTTTTTTGTTATCATCGGATTGTGCCTTGATGTTATGGCATGTGGATTGTGCTTGCGTGTGTACGTGGCATTGGAGAATGTGTTTGTATGTACGTGGCATGGTGGATGTTCACACATTCTGACCCTTATACCACTCATGTCACACATTCTGATTACCACTCGTCCATTCTGACCTTATACCACTCATGTGCACACATTCTGACCCTTATACACCTCATGTCACACATTCTGACCCTTATACCACTCATGTGCACAAGTTCTCATGCATATAATTTACAATGTCTCACACAGCTGTTAGAATTCTCATCTTCTCTATGATTGAGTAAGAAAGGGAAACATTCAACGAGTCCAACAAAAATTTGTGGCTGAAAGGAAAATATAAGTACAACAATCTTGGAGACTCGACCTCTTGACAAAAAAATTTCAGTTGCTGATCCCTCAACCTGTCGGCTGGAACCCTTGTTAATGTCTCTGATACTGTTGTTTTATGTATTATAATGTTGCTCCACTGTTCCTCTATTTTACTGTATTGTTTTTGTGTTGTACTTGTGTATTGCTGTACTGTTCTGCTTATTGTTAATGTACTTTCCTTGTGTTACTATATAATGTGTAACTGTACTTGTCTTGTGTGTTACTGTACTGTACTACTCTAGAGTGTTACTGTATAGTTATTGTGAGTGACTTTTAGTGCGTTTCTATACTATTCTTCACTAAACTGTTTTATGTGTTACTGTGTTGTTCTTGTATGTCACTGTACTTTTCTTTTATGTTACTGTACTTATTGTAAGTTACTGTGCTGTACTTGCGTGATGGTGTTTCCGTTTTTGCGTAAAACTTTACAGTTTTTTTTATGTTGACGTGTTTGCTGTATTGTTGACGTGCTTGCTGTATTGTTGACGTGCTTGCTGTATTGTTGACGTGCTTGCTGTATTGTTGACGTTCTTTCTGTATTGTTGACGTGCTTTCTGTATTGTTGACACGCTTGCAGTATTGTTGACGTGCTTGCTGTATTGTTGACGCGCATGCTGTATTGTTGAAGTGCTTGCTGTATTGTTGACGTGACTAAAAGTTCCACACTGCTATTTACTGCAAACACTTCAAACTTTCCCACTACACCTTCCAAAACAGTGTCTAATACACTGGCACTCATGTCTCCCCTGGCAGGTATCGTTTGTCTCTCACACTGACACTCATGTCTCCCCTGGCAGATATCTTGTGTCTCCCACACTGGCACTCATGTCTCCCCAGTCAGGTATCTTGTGTCTCCCATACTGGCACTCATGTCTCACCGGGCAGGTATCTTGAGTTTTCCCACACTTGCAATCATGTCTCCCCAGGCAGGTATCTTGTGTCTCCCATACTGGCACTCATGTCTCACCTGGCAGGTATCTTGAGTTTTCCCACACTTGCACTCATGTCTCCCAGGCAGGTATCTTGTGTCTCCCACACTGGCACTCATGTCTCCCGGGCAGGTATTTGGTTCCCACACTGGCACTCATGTCTCCCCAGGCAGGTATCTTGTGTCTCCTACACTGGCACTCATGTTCCCCAGGCAGGTATCTTAGTGTCTCACACAATGGCACTCATGCTTCAAGGCAGACATATTGTGTCTCCCATACTGGCTCATGTCTTCCAGTCAGGTACTTGTGCTCCAAAACTGGCACTATGTCATCCAGGCAGGTATCTTGTGTCTCCTACACTGGCACTCATGTCTCCCTGGCAGGTATCTTGTGTCTCCACACTGACACTCATGTCTTCCCAGGAGCTATTTGGTCTCCCACACTGGCACTCATGTCTCCCAGGCAGGTATCTTGTGTCTCCCACACTGGCACTCATATCTCCCTGGCATCATGTTCCCAAGCAGGTATCTTGTGTCTCCCACACTGGCACTCATGTCTTCCCTGGCAGTATCTTGTGTCTCCCACACTGGCACTCATGTCTTCCCAGGCAGGTATCTTGGTGTCTTCTCACACTGGCACTCATGTCTCCCCAGGCAGGTATCTTGTGTCTCCCACACTGGCACTCATGTCTTCCAGGCAGGTATCTTGTGCTCCCTACACTGGCACTCATGTCTTCCCAGGTCAGGCTATCTTGTGTCTCCCACACTGGCACTCATGTCTCCCTCAGACAGGTATCTTGTGTCTCCACACTGGCACTCATATCTCCACACTGGCACTCATGTCTCCCCAAGCAGGTATCTTGTGTCTCCCACACTGCACTCATGTCTCCCCATTCAGGCAGTATCTTGTGTCTCCCACACTGGCACTCATGTCTTCCCAGGCAGGTATCTTGTGTCTCCCACACTGGCATTCATATCTCCCCATGGCATCATGTCTCCCCAGGCAGGTATCTTGTGTCTCCCACACTGGCACTCATGTCTCCACGGCAGGTATCTTGTGTCTCCCACTGGCACTCATGTCTCCCCATGGAGGTATCTTTGTCTCCCACCTGCCAGAGATATCTGCCCACACTGGACCAACTCCATGTCATGTCTCCCAGGCAGGTATCTTGTGTCTCCACACTGGCACTCACATATCTCCACACTGGCACTCATGTCTCCCAGGCAGGTATCTTGTGCTCCCACACTGGCACTCATGTCTCCCCAGGCAGGTATCTTGTGTCTCCCACACTGAATCATCTCCCACACTGGCCTCATGTCTCCCAGGCAGGTATCTTGTGTCTCCACACTGGCACTCATGTCTCCCCATGTCAGGTATCTTGTGTCTCCCACACTGGCACTCATGTCTCCCCTAGGCAGGTATCTTTGTCTCCCACACTGGCATTCATGTAACTGGCCTCTTCCACAGGCATCTTGTGTCTCCAACACTGGCACTCATGTCTCCCCAGGCAGGTATCTTGTGTCTCCCACACTGGCACTCATGTCTCCCAGGCAGGTATCTTGTGTCTCCACACTGGCCTCATGTCTCAGAGGTTCATGTCTCCCAGAGGTATCTCTGTCTCCCACACTGGCACTCATGTCTCCCAGGCAGGTATCTTGTGTCTCCCACACTGGCACTCATGTCTCCCCAGCAGGATCTGTGTCTCCACACTGGCACTCATGTCTCCCACACTGGCACTCATGTCTCCCAGCAGGTATCTTGTGTCTCCACACTGGCACTCATGTCTCCCAGGCAGGTATCTTGTGTCTCCACACTGGCACTATGTCTCCGACATGTATCTTGTGTCTCCCAACTGGCACTCTGTCTCCCAGCAGGTATCTTGTGTCTCACACTGGCACTCATGTCTCCACACTGGCACTCATGTCTCCCCAGGCATATCTTGTGTCTCCTACACTGGCACTCATGTCTCCCAGGATATCTTGGTCTCCACACTGGCACTCATGTCTCCCCAGACAGGTATCTGTCTCCACACTGGCACTCATGTCTTATCCCAGCAGGTATCTTGTCTCCACACTGGCACTCATGTCTAGCAGGTATCTTGTGTCTCCACACTGGACTCATGTCTCCCAGGCAGTATTTGTGCTCACTGCACTCATGTCTCCCAGGCAGGTATCTTGTGTCTCCCACACTGCACCTCATGTCTTCTCCAGGAGGTATCTTGTGTCTCACACTGGCATCATGTCTCAGGCATATCTATGTCTCCCACACTGGCACTCATGTCTCCAGGCAGGTATCTTGTGTCTCCCACACTGGCACTCATGTCTCCCAGGCAGGTATTTGTGTCTCCACACTGGCACTCATGTCTCCCAGACAGGTATCTTGTTATCCCAAACTGGCACTCATGTCTCAGGCAGGTATTGTGTCTCTCACTGGCACTCATGTTCCCCAGGCAGGTATCTAGTTTCACACTGGCACTATGTCTCCAACATGGATATTTACTCACTACATGACACTCATGTTCTTCCCAATGACTATTTCTATCTCACACTGGATTTCATTTATCTATGTTCACACTGACTATATCTCCACAGGACATGCTCAACTGATATATTCTCCAAACTGCATCATGTCTCCCAGGATATCTTGTGCTCACATGATTATGTCTCACCAGACAGTATCTTGTTCAATACATTATTGCCATAATGCATATTAGTCTTAATTGGCATCATTTCAATGAATATTCTCCAGGCAGTAATCTATTCTATACAATATGATAATAACAATGACATTTCTATGAGTATCATTTATATAACTATGATTAGTAGATATTCTTATGCTACATACATGAACTAATTATCTAGACAGTATCTATTTTCTGAACATGATTAATATCTAGTATCTTTAGTTTCTAACTACACTATGTTCACTGGAAATTTACATGTTTTAAAGAAATAAATTATCTTACCCAAATAATCAGTTTAATAAATACATTTAAAATAATTACCAAATAAAATTAATAAAAATATGAATAATAATAATAATAACAATGTATTTTTCATTTAATATAATATGAATTATGCTCATGATATTCAGATTATTATGCCTAACTATGTGCATCAATGTACTGATATTATTTATCTAATTTTCCAGTTTCATATCTTTGTGAAAGTTAATTATAAAAAAGTACAGTAATCTTCTTACAGTTTAGAAACATAAATGTTGAAAGTTTGACAACGTTTAAAAGAAAGGTAAACTTAATTTTTAGCCCAATAAAAGTTACTCTTTAATTTTAAAACTCTTGGCAAATTTTCACTTAAGAAGACCAATGATAACTCAAATCTTTCTCTCAGTTTGAAGCCAATCGAAAGAGGCGTCCTCAAGTTACGAAGGGAAACCTTGGAGGAACACAAAAAATTCTACCTGTCATTTTATTTAAGTAAGGACAAACTACAATTCAGTTTCATTAGATGGATAATGTATCTATTCATCTGGGAGCTAAATATATCTTGTCTTTCATCTTGCAGATTAAACTCAACAAATGTTTTACCTTTCCACCATCACATCTAATTATAAATATCTATCTTTACCTTCATAATGGAAAAACTTTTAACTCTAACAAAAATAAAAAGATCAGTTTTGAGATGACTCGTTTATTTACTAAAGTGTGCTACTCATTTACAACAAATTTCCTAAATCACAAGAAATTTTCAATTTGTTTAAGCTTCCTTGTAAGACTCCAAACTTCTTTTGTCAACGAGAACGAAAATTGACAAGATCATTACAAATTTTCACTCCGGTTCCTTACACGTTTAGAGATTTCCGAGAACATAATTGATAATTACTCATAACTTCTCTTTATTTACGTCAATTTTCACCTCCCAAAATTGTGTGGTCAGTGTCAGTGTACCTCTGATGATTCTCATGTGTCAGTGTACCTCTGCTGCCTCTCATGTGTCAGTTACCTCGATGCTCTCATTGTCAGTGTCCTCTGCTGCCTCTCAGTGTCAGTGTACCTCTGATGCCTCTCATGTGTCAGTGTTCTGCTGCCTCTCATGTTCAGTGTACTCTCTGCCTCTCATGTGTCAGAGTACCTCTGCTGCCTCTCATGTGTCAGTGTACCTCTGCTCCCTCATGTGTCAGTGTACCTCTGCTGCCTCTCATGTGTCAGTGTACCTCTGTGCCTCTCATATTTCATGATGAACTCCTTCCTCTCTCAGTTTCTGCTAGAGGGGAGAGAGAGAGAGAGAGAGAGAGAGAGAGAGAGAGAGAGGAGAGAGAGGGAGAGAGAGAGAGAGAGAGAGGGAGAGAGGGGAGGAAAGGAGGGAGGGGAGGAAAGGAGGGAGGGGAGGAAAGGAGGGAGGGGAGGAGCGGAGGGAGGGAGAGTGTGATTGTGTGTGTGTGTGTGAGTTCTCACCTATTTGTACTCACATATTTGAAGTTGCAGTGGTCAATTGGTAGCTCCTGGCCCCGTCTCTTCACTGGTCGCTACTAGGTCCACTCTCTTCTTGCTCCATGTGCTTTATCGTTCCTCCTCTTATAGCTATCTATGAATTCTGCATCACTCTCCACTTCCTGACAACTCTATGACTGAAGAAATACTTCCAAACATCCCTGTGACTTATCTAGATGGCGAAACGTCTACAATAAAGATGACCAGATGTCGGTATTGTATACCATTCATTCAGAGAGGCTGGAGTGGGACTAACACCACCGTGACTCCTATCAGTTAGGCTGGAGTGGGACTAACACCACCGTGACTCCTATCAGTTAGGCTGGAGTGGGACTAACACCACCGTGACTCCTATCAGTCAGGCTGGAGTAGGAATAACACCAAAGTGACTACTGTCAGGGAGGCTGGTATGGGAATAACACCACCATGACTCCTATCAGTTAGGCTGGAGTGGGAATAACACCACAGTGCTAGATTTGGAATAACACCACCCTGACTACTGTCAGGGAGGCTGGAAGTAACAATATTTGTAATAATAAATTTATTATGATAATAATAATCATAAAATTATTATTTACGACCACTGTCAGCCTCAGAGTTATCTCTGAGTTACCAGACCTTGCCACGTGGAGGCCAGTGGTTCGTCTTTAAGGTCCACCTCCCCTCGCCTTCCCCAGGTTCATGTGTCCAGGAATCAATCCGGGGGCCCCCGGATTCTTCCTCCTTCCTCCTTCTCTCTCATCTCTCTCCTCTCTCTCTCTCTCTCTCTCTCTCTCTCTCTGCCTTCAGCCTCAGCCTTCCCAGGTTCAGTATCCAGGAATCCATCCGTCCGCCTCCGGATGTTTTCCCTTCCTCACTGCCCCGAGGTCAGCCTCACTAACCTGTATTCTTGCCTTCCCAAGGTTCATGTATCCAGGAATCCATCCGTCTACCGCCAGATGTCTTACCTTCCCCACTTCCCCAAGGTCAGCCTCAACAACAACCTTCCCCAAGTTCATGTATCCAGGAATCCATCCGTTCGCTCCCAGATGTCTTCCCTTCCCCACTTACCTAAGGTCAGCGAATTTCGTGCCTTCCCCGATCAGTGTCTCCAGGAGTCCACTTGTGTCACCTCAGGTGGACTCCCTTCACCACTTCCCCAAAGTCAGCGGTATTCTTGCCTTCCACAGGTTCATGTATCCAGGAATCCATCCGTCTACCGCCAGATGTCTTCCCTTCCCCACCTCCCCAAGTTCAGCCTCAACTGCATGTATTCATGCTTTCCCCAGGTTTATGTATCCAGGAATCCATCCGTTCGCTCCCGGATGTCTCCCCTTCCCCACGTCCCCAAAGTCAGCCTCAACAACAACCTTCCCCAAGTTCATGTATCCAGGAATCCATCCGTTCGCTCCCGGATGTCTCCCCTTCCCCACTTACCTAAGGTCGGCGGTGCCTTCCCCGGATCAGTGTCTCTAGGAGTCTACTTGTGTCACCTCAGGTGGACTCCCTTCCCCACTTCCCCAGAGTCAGCGGTGCCTTCCCCGGATCAATGTCTCCAGGAGTCCACTTGTGTCACCTCAGGTGGACTCCCTTCCCCACTTCCCCAGAGTCAGCGGTTGCCCCCCCAGTGACCTTGCTGGGTGGAAACTTGGTCTTGTCTAGCTGGTCTACGGTAGAGACTGTCCAGGTGGGTGGAATTACTGGAGGTGACACACAGAAAACTGCGTCCAGTAATTACACCCACCAAGACAGCCACGACCGTACACCAGCTAGACCAGACCAAGCTGCCACACAGCTCAGCCACCAAGGAGAGGCTAATTAAGAAAAATTTTGGAAATCCTTTTATGTTACACAATGAATATATACTAAAAACAAGTTTTTTAACTTATATAGCAGTTTAAAAGTATTTGTGAGCATTTTATTTTATGTATATGAATGTCCAAGTGTTGATGAACTTGTCCACCTCCCTCAATATGTATTAAATATTACGCTGTTTTTATTTTTGTTTATTTATTCGTCTTTTGTATTTGACACTCAAAAGCTAAAATGCGCACAAACATAAACATATATAAGTATTTTCACATACATTTATACGTTTCAACACACGCACCTTACGCATACACCATTATACAAACACTTGCATGCATAAAAAACACACAGACGGTCCAATGTATTAAAATACGCACACATTCAAGTAACAATGTACACAATTCTCTCCTCTCACTCTAACATGTATGTAGTCACACATACATACGCACACACATCTCACTTCAACCCCCATGCCATGGTCACTCATGCACACATACATGTCAACACATTCTCATAGACATATCTGTACACGTCCACATGGTGGTTAAAATTATATATTCAGAATATATAAGACATATTATATATGAATGAATGTAATGCTTACGTGTTATTGTGTATGTGTGTCATGTGTACATGTGTTGATGAATGTTATGTGTAAATGTTGTGTGTTGATGAATGTCATGTGTACTAGGGATGTATCGGATATCCGTATCCGCATCCGCATCCCCGGAGCATCCGCATAAATTCTTACATCCGCATCCGCATCCGCATCCGTATATCCGCATCCGCATCCGCATCCGTATTTTTCCTAAATGAGACATCCGCATCCGCGTCCGCATCCGTAATCACTATTAAATAAATATCCGCATCCGCATCCGGGCATAACAAAGCGGATGTGGCGGATATTATAACCTAAATTACAGAGCTTGCATGTTTGTTTCCCACAAACTTGTTCTTATGATTTATAAATTAACATTGCAGCTTCAAATATTATAACTTAATGACCTGTGCAGAGAGAGAGAGAGAGAGAGAGAGAGAGAAAAAGAGAGAGAGAGAGAGAGAGGGGAGAGAGAGGAGACAGACAGAGAACATAAGAACATAAGAAAGGAGGAACACTGCAGCAGGCCTGTTGGCCCATACTAGGCAAGTCCTTCACAATCCGTCCCACTAACCTGGAGTTTAACATAAGAACATAAGAAAGGAGGAACACTGCAACAGGCTTACTGGCCCATACTTGGCAGGTCCATATCAAAACCAACCCACCAACAAAAATATTTGTCCAACCCATCCCCATCGCCATCCAAGCAAGAAGCCCCGAATACACCCCTCCCTTCCCCCTACAACTGTGCAAGTCCCGTTCAAATCCAACCCCTCTCACTCACAAGAACAAAGAAATAAGGAACACTGCAGCAAGCAAACTGATCCACACTAGGCAAAACCCAAAACCAATCCCACAAACAAAAACTCCTACCCAACCCACCTACTCCATTCATGGAATATGCTTTGATAATCAGGGCACTATAAAATAGGGTACTGAAGGAGCTGAAGCACCTGGTCCATCACAAGGGTATTGAAGGAGCCGAAGCACCTGGTCCATCACCAGGGTACTGAAGGAGTAGAAGCACCTGGTCCATCACCAGGGTACTGAGGGAGCCGAAGCACCTGGTCCATCACCAAGGAACTGAGGGAGCCGAACCACCTGGTCCATCACCAGGGTACTGAGAAAGACGAAGCACCTGGTCCATCACCAGGGTACTGAGGGAGCCGAAGCACCTGGTCCATCACCAGGGAACTGGAGAGAATTCTAGGGGTCAACGCCCCTGCGGCCCGGTCTGTGACCAGGCCTCATGTTGGACCAGAGCCTGATCAACCAGGCTGTTACTGCTGGCCGCACGCAGTCCAACGTACAAACCACAGCCTGGCTGGTCAGGTACCGACTTTAGGTGCCTGTCCAGTGCCTGCTTGAAGACAGCCATGGGTTTGTTTGTAATCCCCCTGATGTATGCTGCCCAACCAAATTTTCAATTCTATCCAAGAAATAAGCTTTGATAATTCTATTTACTCATGTGCAAGTCCCACTCAAAACCAACCCCTCTCACTCATGAATTTATCCAACCTAATTTTAAAAGTACCCAAGGTGCTAGCTTCAATAACCCTACAAGGCTGATAAATTAGACACATATGCAATGGAAATAAATTATAAATTATACTGCTTATGTGTTTATTAGACACATATGCATTGAAAATTAGGTTGAGCAAATATTTTGTTAGTGGGATGGATTATGAAGGACTTGCCTAGTATGGGTAAGCAGGCCTGCTGCAGTGTTCCTCCGTTCTTATGTTCTTATGTATCTTTATTGAGGAAACGTTTCGCCACACAGTGGCTTCATCAGTCCATACAAAGGAGAATCGTGAAGATCAGGAGTTTGAGATGGTCAGTCCCTCAACCTGGAGTTACTGTCTGACACAGCAACATCTTGGTATCTTAATACAGGGAATTCTTCACTTGCCTAACCCTTGGCCACCACCTACTTCCACATTGGTCAAATGTGACACCTGCTACTACTGCTGCACCTCTCCTGCCTACGGTATATAAGTCACTTCTTCACACATATGTTGTATTATTATCAAGATTGATGGACTGACAACATCGAGTCAAGGCTAAGGGACTGATTACATCATTCTCCGTTGTATGGACTGATGAAGCCACTATGTGGCGAAACGTTTCCTCAATAAAGATACCCAAGTGTTGCATATGTGTCTAATTTATCAACTTGTCGGTTCTCTGAACCATTCATCTGCATATGTGTGAGAGACACACACAGTAACACTGTGGAGGTGTATAAATGGAAAACAGGAATTAATATAGGGATGTAAATAGCGTTTGATAAACATATTAGGTTGGATAAACACATGAGTGAGGCAATTCGCAGCCATCTTGAAAAGCATAAATTAATCAACGAATCTCAGCACGGTTTTACAAAAGGGCGTTCCTGCTTTACAAATTTAATAACTTTTTTCACTAAGGTATTTGAGGAGGTAGATCATGGTAATGAATATGATATTGTGTATATGGACTTCAGTAAGGCTTTTGATAGAGTCCCACATCAGAGACTATTGAGGAAAATTAAGGCACACGGAATAGGAGGAGAAATTTTTTCCTGGATAGAGGCATGGTTGACAAATAGGCAGCAGAGAGTTTGCATAAATGGGGAGAAATCAGAGTGGGGAAGCGTCACAAGTGGTGTTCCACAGGGGTCAGTATTGGGCCCCTTGTTGTTCACAATCTACATAAACGACATAGATGAGGGAATAAATAGCGACATAAGCAAGTTTGCCGATGACACCAAAATAGGCCGTCCAATTCATTCAAATGAGGACATTAGAGCACTCCAGGAAGATTTGAATAGACTGATGCAGTGGTCGGAGAAGTGGCAGATGCAGTTTAATATAGATAAATGCAAAGTTCTAAATATTGGACAGGACAATAACCATGCCACATATAAACTAAATAATGTAGATCTTAATACTACTGATTGCGAAAAGGATTTAGGAGTTCTGGTTAGCAGTAATCTAAAACCAAGACAGCAGTGCATAAGTGTTCGCAATAAAGCAAACAGAATCCTTGGCTTCATATCAAGAAGCATAAATAATAGGAGTCCTCAGGTTGTTCTTCAACTCTATATATCCTTGGTTAGGCCTCATCTAGATTATGCTGCACAGTTTTGGTCACCGTATTACAGAATGGATATAAATGCTCTGGAAAACGTACAAAGGAGGATGACTAAGTTGATTCCATGTATCAGAAATCTTCCCTATGAGGATAGACTGAGGGCCCTGAATCTGCACTCTCTAGAAAGGCGTAGAATTAGGGGGATATGATTGAGGTATATAAATGGAAAACAGGTATAAATAAAGGGGATGTAAATAGCGTGCTAAAAATATCTAGTATTGACAGGACTCGCAGCAATGGCTTTAAGTTGGATAAATTCAGATTCAGGAAGGATATAGGAAAGCATTGGTTTGGTAATAGAGTTGTCGATGAGTGGAACAAACTCCCGAGTACAGTTATAGAGGCTAAAACGTTGTGTAGTTTAAAAATAGGCTAGATAAATATATGAGTGGGTGGGTGTGAGTTGTACCTGACTTGTTTGTGCTACTAGGTCAGATGCCGTGCTCCTTCCTTAAGTGAATGTAACCTGACCTGGCTGGGTCGGGGCATTGGCTTAAGCCGGTGGGAGACTTGGACTTGCCTCGCATGGGCCAGTAGGCCTGCTGCAGTGTTCCTTCTTTCTTATGTTCTTATGTTCTTATGTTTGATTTGAGTGGGAAAATATTGTTAGTGGGATGGATTGTGAAGGACTTACCTAGTATGGGCCAACAGGCCTGCTGCAGTGTTCCTCCTTTCTTATGTTCTTATGGAGGAACACTGCTGAAGGCCTACTGGCCCATGCAAGGCAGGTCCTTATCAAAATCACCACTACCCAAAGCTACCCAAGAATTCACTCCCGCACCCACGACACCACTCAAACCCATTCTCCTTTGTATTGGACTGAGATCTGTTTGTGACAAACAGATCTCAGTCACACAGATATGAGATGTGTTTGTGACTTGATAAAGCCCAACAAACGAAAACGACTTCTGGCAGAAAATGCAGAGAAACTGTTATTCTTGAAGAAAAACCTTCCAATCATAAACTTTAAGTATTAAGCAAATGTCAATTGATTATGTAATAAAAGTATTATAAATAAAAGTATTATGTAATAAAAGTATTATGTATTAAAAGTATTATGTAATGAAAGTATTTGCCATGTGGTAAAAAAAAAAATCAGGTGTTTTATGACTGTCCTGCAAAATCCATCCGATCCGCCCGGATGTCAAGATGTGACATCCGTAATCCGCATCCGCATCCGCATTTTACTGTAAGAAGATATCCGCATCCGCATCCGTATTTTACTGTAAGCAGATATCCGCATCCGCATCCGTATTTTACTGTAAGCAGATATCCGCATCCGCAAAATAAGCAAGTAAGACATCCGTATACACATCCGCATACCGGATATCTAAATTTTTCACATCCGATACATCCCTAATGTGTACATGTTATTATGTGTGAATGAGTATAATGTTTATGTATTGTATATGAGTGTCACGTGTACATGTTATTGTGTATGGATGAGTGTTATGTATACGTTATAAGCCACCTCTACGGCCTTGTGCTACACTTCTAACAAGATTGATGGACTGAACACATCGACTCCAGGCCGAGGGACTGATAACCTCAAACTCCTCCTCTCCTTACACCTTTCTACTTTGTATTGGACTGATGAAGCCACTGTGTGGCGAAACGTTTCCTCAATAAAGATACCCAAGTGTTGCATATGTGTCTAATTTAACAACTTGTCGGTTCTCTGAACCATTCATCTACATCCTGTCTGACACAGCAACTTCTTGGGATCTTGATACAAAGGATTCTTCAACATTTGTCCAAACCTTTGGACAAGGACTTACTTCGACTAGTGGTTGATACCACTATGACCTGCACTCCTACTGCTGCATCTCACCTGATTACAGCATATAAGCCACCTCTACGGCCTTGTGCTACACTTCTAACAAGATTGATGGACTGAACACATCGACTCCAGGCCGAGGACTGATAACCTCAAACCTCCTCTCCTTACACCTTTCTACTTTGTATTGGACTGATGAAGCCACTGTGGCGAAACGTTTCCTCAATAAAGATACCCAAGTGTTGCATATGTGTCTAATTTAACAACTTGTCGGTTCTCTGAACCATTCATCTACGTCTTATTGTTGTGTATGGCTTAGTGAAATGTTTAGGTATTGTTGTGTATGCTTGAGTGTCAAATGCGAATCTCTAAATCTCCTTAATGAAAACTGTAAAAAAATTATAATAATCTCTGTTTCTCGTGTTTCGTAAATGAAAATGGAGGTCGCAAATGGAATCACTTGCAAATGTATGCATATATATATATATATATATATATATATATATATATATATATATATATATATATATATATATATATATATACAAACACTGATCTCTGGCCGACGGAGACTCGAACCTACGAACCTCATGACAAGGTACGCAGTGCTTTACCGACCGTACCACACTGGTCCAATACCTTGGCATCCAGCTTTGCTAGACGTTATTCCAAGGCAGCCAGCTTTCAGGCAGGAAGGCTTACAGCTTTTTCATCTCATCCCCTGCATGCAGGGATCAGTGTTTGTGAATATTTCGCCTGCTCTTGCGAATTCCTAGCATATATATATATATATATATATATATATATATATATATATATATATATATATGTTCTCTGAAAAAATAGTGAAATTCCAAGCGCTTTTCCGATTTCTCATATTAACAAAGAACTGATAATTTGTTAATAAAATGGAATGAGGGTTACAAAATTTTGATGAAATATTTTGGAAAAAGATGTAAATATGTGAAGAAGTGACTAACTTGAGAGGCTTATGGTTAAGACAAAGAAGATATTCTTATAAATCATTTTAAATAAGTCTCTCAGTTTTCACACATACACTTCTCTCACATTTTCATTAATGACATAAAAAACATTCACTGCCACAGACGCAAAAAAATAACTTTCGGGAAAGAAAATAAGAACTGTCAACTTGGATGATTCGATCTCTTAACAATAAGAATTTTGGTTGTGGCTGCCACAACCTGGCCAGTACGACTGTGTCCTTATGTCTCCCATACTGTTATGTGCTGTGATGTATGAATGTTAACATATATTGCACACTGAACGTTGTGGTGCATTATGTTGCAGAAATGTATGGCACAAAACCAGTAAGTTCTGAAAATGACAATTTCAAAAGGGAACTATTGAATGAAGAAGCTTGTTTCACAGGTGAAAGTTCCTCTCTAATATTATGTTTTTCACCACCATCGTTGTGTTGTGATGTGTATAAAGTTTGTTACACCAGAGTTAATAACACTGTATGTAACCTTTTTGGTAAATACTTGATTGCAGGATTTTTTCTTAAAGATTCTGTTGGTAGGATTCAAGTGTGTAAGACTGGACGCTGTTGGAAGAATACTACTGGAAGGATTGTTACTAGAAGACTAGTGATAGAAGACCTCTGGAAGGTTTCTGCTGGAAATAGTGTTGGCAGTACTCTGTTGGTAAAAGACTTTAGTCAGCTGTTCGTGTGTTACGTATAAGATGAATGAAGTCAGCTGGTATTATACGTCAGCGTGATGGTGGTGTCTCCACCGAGACTATTCTTTCAGCGACTTTTTTTTTATTTCCTTCCTGGTGGGAAAGAGAATTTTGATTTCATTTGCCACATCACTTCCTCTAGTAAATTAATGATGGACGATTTATATGAGCGAACACAGTAGAGGGAGACCATTGTCATTCCATTACTGTGTCTTCTTATTTCCGCAGAAAAACAGTACTTAATGATCAGAAAACTCACAAACCTCGAATACAACGACTGGTGTCATTAGTGACCAATAGTGTTAGTGTGACTTTGTAAATGGTCCAAGTCGGACCGAAACGTCGTCGTAAGCTCCTCTCTTCTATGTGCGAGTTATTTGTGTAAACCACGGAAAAAGTATATTTTTTTACTTAAAATTATGATTTCCTGGAATAATTGATGTTATCTGATGTGGAGATATGTGAGGACACGTTTAGGAACAAATAATAGTGAGAGGACTTTATACACATCACAACACAACGTATGATGTTGAAAAAAGACATAACAGCAGAGAGGAACTTTCACCTGTGAGACAAGCTTCTTCATTCAATTCTTCATTCTCTACAATTGTCTTTTTAAAATTTTACCAGTTTTGTGTTATATATATCTACAACATAGTGCACCATAACATTCAGTGTTTAATATATGTTAACATTCATACATCACAGTATGTGGCATGCTACCAGTATGTTACATTTTATTCAGCGTATGTCACACTCCCATATAGGCTGCCTCCCAACCTGCGAACCGGGTGCTAAGGGTTTAACGATCAGTAGGGAACCAGTCGTTAATCAGTACCTTGGTTCATTAACCAATAACAGACAAGCTGAAGCAACGAGGTTCACTTGTGCCAAGCGAACTGACAGACTTGTCTGAGCAGCTGGTTGACACAGCGCTCTCTCTCTGGCTTCTGCTTCTGAAATCTTTTATCACCGTGTGGTACACTTACTCTACAACATCTGTACATAGTGTACATAAGTGTACATACTTTCTTATATCTGGCAAATTATATCTGGTGAAGGAAAATACAAGTCGTATATTATTGTTGAGTTTTATTTGCTAAACTTTGAATCCCATTACCACGAGGTCACAGGCCATACAACACCTACCTGTGTTCGTAATACAGTACGTAACAATACTGGAGAGTCGTACTGGCCAGGTTGTGGCAGCCACCACAAAAAATTCTTGTTGTCAGCAGCTCGAATCATCCAAGTTGACAGTTTATATTTTCATTCCTGAGATTTTTTATTTTGCATCAGTGATGGTGAATGTTTTAATGCCATTTATGAAGAGGTGAGAGAAGCATATATGTGAAAATTTGAGAGACTTATTTAATAATTATTTCCAATTAAGCTAAATATTTATTAAGATGATTTATGACAATGAAATATGACAAGGATACCAGACCTGAACGATGGAATATGACAAAGAAACACTTCAAGAACGATGGAATATGACAGGGAAACCCGTCCTGAACGATGGAATATGACAAAGAAACCCGTCCTGAACGATGGAATAGGACAAGGAAACCCGTCCGGAACGATGGAATAGGACAAATAACCCATCCAGAACGATGCACGATGACAGTGAAACCCCTCAAGAATAATGAAATATGACAAGGAAACCTCTCAAGAACGATGGAATATGACAAGGAAACTCGTCCACAACGATGGAAAGTAACAGGGAAACTAATCCAGTGCGATGAAGTATGACAGAGAAACCCGTGCAGAACGCTTGAATATGACAGGGAGAGCCGTTCTGAACGATTTAATTTGACAGGGAACTCCGTCCAGAACGATCGAATGTGACGGGGAAACCCGTCCATAACGATGGAATATGACAGGGAAACCCGTTCTGAACGATAGAATATGACAGGGAAACCCGTCCAGAACAAAGGAATATGACAAGGAAACCCGTCTTGAACGATGGAAAATGACAGGAAAACCCGTCCAGAACGATCGATTATGACAGGGAAACCCGTCTAGAACGATGGAATATGACATGGAAACCCGTCCTGAACGATGGAATATGACAGGCTAACCAGTCCAGAACAATGGAATATGACAGGGAAACCCTTCCTCAAGTATGGAAAATAACATGGAAACCCGTCTAGAACGATGGAATATGACAGGCAAACCCATCCTGAACGATGGAATATGAGAGGGAAACCCATCCAGAATAATGGAAAGTGACAGGGAAACTAACCCAGAACGATGGAATATGATAGGGAGACCCGTCCAGAATAATGGAAAGTGACAGGGAATCTCGTCCTGAACTATGGAACATGACAAGGAAACCCTTCCAGAGCGATGGAATTTGACAGAGAAACCCGTCGAGAACGAACAAATATGACATGGAAACCCGTTAAGACCAATAGAATATGAGAGGAAAACCCGCAATCAACGAAAGAATATGACAGGGAATCCCGTCCTGTAACATTTAATATGACAGGAAAACCCGTCCTGAACGATGGAATATGAGAGAGAAATCCGTCCAGAATGATGGAATATGACAAGGAAACCCGTCTTGAACGATGGAATATGAGAGGGAAACACGACCAAAGCAAGGGAATATGACAGGGAAAAGCGTCGTGAATGATGGAATATGACAGAGAATCCCTAGCAGAACAATGGAATATGACAGGGAAACCCGTCCAGAACAATGGAATATGACGGGAAAACCCGTCTAAAACGAAGGAAAATGACAGGGAAACCTGTCCAGAACAATGGAATATAACAGGGATAATGTCCTGAACAATGTAATATGAGAGGAATTGCCGTATTGAAGGATGGAATATGACAGGAAAATCCGTCCTCAACTATGGAATATGAGAGAGAAACCTGTCCAGAACAATAGAAAATGACAGGGAATACCGTCCTTAACAATGGAATATGACAGGGAATCCTGTCTTAAAGGAAAGAATATGACAGAGAAAAATGTCAAGAACGATTGAATATGACAGGAAAACCCGTCCAGACCGATGGAATATGACAGGGAAACCCGACCAAAACTAAGGAATATGACAGGGAAACCAGTTCAGACAGATAGAATATGAGAGGGAAACCCGTCCAGAACGGTGGAATATGACAGGGAAACCCATCCTGAATGATGGAATATGAGAGGGAAACCCGTTATGAACGATGGAATATGACAGGGAAAACCATCCTGAACGATGGAATATGACAGGGGAACCCGTTATGAACGATGGAATATGACAGGGAAACCCATCCTGAACGCTGGAATATGACAATGAAACCCGTTATGAACGATAGAATATGAGAGGGAAACCCGTTCAGAAGGATGGAATATAACAGAGAAACCCGTCCTGAAAGATAGAATATGATAGAGAAAACCGTCCTGAACGACGGAATATGAGAGGGACTCCCGTCCAGAATGATAGAAAATGACAGGTACTCCCTTCCAGAACTCTGGAATATGAGAGGGAAACCCATCCTGAGATACGGAATATGAGAGGGAAACCCGCATAGAACAATGGAATATGAAAATTTAACCCGTCAAGAACGACTGAATATGACAGAGTAACCCGTCTAAGACGACGGAATATGATAGGGAAACCCGTCCTGAAAAAATGGAATATGGCAGGGAGACCTGTCCTGAACAATGGAATATGAGGGGGGAAACCGTCCTGAACGATGGAATATGACAGGGAAACCCGTTCTGAACGATGGAATATGACATAGAAACACGTCCAAAGCGACGGAATGTGACAAGGAAACCCGATCTGAATGAAGGAATATGACAGGGAAATCCGTCCTCAACGATAGAAAGTGACAGGGGAAACTAATTCAGGGCGATGTAAATTAACACACAAACCTGTTCTGAGCGATGGAATATGACAGGGACACCCGTCTAGAACGACTTAACATGAAGGGGAAGCCCAACCAGAACGAAGGAATATGAGAAAGAAACCCGTTCAGACCGACAGAATATGAGAGACAGAAACCCGTCCAGAACAATGGAATATGACAGGAAAAGCCGTCCAGAACGATGGAATATGACAGGGAAACCCGCCCAGACTGATGGAATATAACAGGGAAACCTGTCTAGAACGATGGAATATGACAGTGAAACCCATCCTCAACGATGGAAAGTGACAGGGAAACTAATCCAAGGAGATGGAATATGACAGGGAAACTCATCCTGAACTACGGAATATGACAGGGAAACCCGTCCTAAACTATTGAATATAACAGGGAACCACGTCCAGAACGAAGGAATATGACAGGAAAACCCGTCCAGAACGATGGAATATGACTGGGAAATACGCCTAGAGCGATGGAATATGACAGGGAAACATGTCCAATGCAACGGAATATGACAGGGAAATCCGTCTTGAACGATGGAAAGTGACGGGGAAACCTATCCTGGGCGATGGAATATGACAGGTAAACCCGTTCTGAACAATGGAATATGACAGGGAAACCCGTCGAGAACGATAGAATATGACAGGATAAGCCGTTCTGAAAGATACAGTATGACAGGAAAACCCGTCCTGAACGATGGGATATGACAAGGAAACCTGTCCTGAACGATGGATTATGACAGGGAAACCCATCCTGAACGATAGAATATGATACGGAAACCCGTCGTGTTTTGTTAATTTTTTTTCATATTATGTTATGTTTTGTTATATAATGTTACATTTTGTTTTATAATGTTATGTTTTGTTATATAATGTTATATAATGTTTTGTTATATTAGGTTATGTTTGGTTTTGTTTAGTTATTATGTTTAGTTTTGTTCTATTATGTTATGTTTTGTTATATTATGTTATGCTTTGCTATATTATGTTATGATTTGTTATATTATGTTATGTTACTATGTTATTAACATATCAGAACCTGCAAAACAAACACTTTGGAAAAAATAGTGACCTTCCAAGTGCATTCGTGATTTCTCACTTGTTTTTTCACAGTGGTTGTTTTAATATTGTGGTATAACCTGTGTACTGTGATCTTATTGTATATCAGAATATATAATTACTTTTCCAGTCTTAGTGTGGTAAGTGGACTATACTGGGACAAGTGGTTGTGGTAAGTGGACTATACTGGGACAAGTGGTGGTGGTAAGTGGACTGTACTGGGTCAAGTGGTGGTGGTAAGTGGACTGTACTGGGTCAAGTGGTGGTGGTAAGTGGACTGTACTGGGTCAAGTGTTGGTGGTAAGTGGACTATACTGGGACAAGTGGTGGTGGTAAGTGGACTATACTGGGAAAAGTGGTGGTGGTAAGTGGACTGTACTGGGTCAAGTGGTGATGGTAAGTGGACTGTACTGGGACAAAGTGGTGGTGGTGGAAGTGGACTGTAATGGGTCAAGTGGTGGTGGTAAGTGGACTGTACTGGGTCAAGTGGTGGTGGTAAGTGGACTGTATTAGGTCAAGTGGTGGTGGTAAGTGGACTGTACTGGGTCAAGTGGTGGTGGTAAGTGGACTGTATTAGGTCAAGTGGTGGTGGTAAGTGAATTGTATTAAGTCAAGTGGTGGTGGTAAGAGGACTGTACTGGGTCAAGTGGTGGTGGTAAGTGGACTGTATTAGGTCAAGTGGTGGTGGTAAGTGTACTGTACAAAGTCAAGTGGTGGTGGTAAGTGGACTGTACTAAGTCAAGTGGTGGTGGTAAGTGGACTGTACTAAGTCAAGTGGTGGTGGTAAGTGGACTGTACTGGGTCAAGTGGTGGTGGTTAGTGGACTGTACTAAGTCAAGTGGTGGTGGTAAGTGGACTATACTAGGTCAAGTGGTGGTGGTAAGTGGACTGTACTGGGTCAAGTGGTGGTGGTAAGTGGACTGTACTGGGTCAAGTGGTGGTGGTAGTGGACTGTACTGGGTCAAGTGTTGGTGGTAAGTGGACTATACTGGGACAAGTGGTGGTGGTAAGTGGACTATACTGGGAAAAGTGGTGGTGGTAAGTGGACTGTACTGGGTCAAGTGGTGATGGTAAGTGGACTGTACTGGGACAAAGTGGTGGTGGTGGTAAGTGGACTGTAATGGGTCAAGTGGTGGTGGTAAGTGGACTGTACTGGGTCAAGTAGTGGTGGTAAGTGGACTGTATTAGGTCAAGTGGTGATGGTAAGTGGACTGTACTGGGTCAAGTGGTGGTGGTAAGTGGACTGTATTAGGTCAAGTGGTGGTGGTAAGTGAATTGTATTAAGTCAAGTGGTGGTGGTAAGAGGACTGTACTGGGTCAAGTGGTGGTGGTAAGTGGACTGTATTAGGTCAAGTGGTGGTGGTAAGTGTACTGTACAAAGTCAAGTGGTGGTGGTAAGTGGACTGTACTAAGTCAAGTGGTGGTGGTAAGTGGACTGTACTAAGTCAAGTGGTGGTGGTAAGTGGACTGTACTGGGTCAAGTGGTGGTGGTTAGTGGACTGTACTAAGTCAAGTGGTGGTGGTAAGTGGACTATACTAGGTCAAGTGGTGGTGGTAAGTGGACTGTACTATGTCAAGTGGTGGTTGTAAGTGGACTGTACTATGTCAAGTGGTGGTGGTAAGTGGACTGTACTGGGTCAAGTGGTGGTGGTTAGTGGACTGTACTGGGTCAAGTGGTGGTGGTAAGTGGACTGTACTGGGTCAAATGGTGGTGGTAAGTGGACTGTACTATGTCAAGTGGTGGTTGTAAGTGGACTGTACTATGTCAAGTGGTGGTTGTAAGTGGACTATACTAGGTCAAGTGGTGGTGGTAAGTGGACTATACTAGGTCAAGTGGTGGTGGTAAGTGGACTGTACTAGGTCAAGTGGTGGTGGTAAGTGGACTGTACTAGGTCAAGTGGTGGTGGTGGAGGCAAACAATATACACAGCTTCAAGAGTAGATCTGATGTCAATGTAGACCAAAAATGAACAAAACCAGTAAACGAAAGTTTTGAAGTGGGTCCAGGAGCTATGAATCAACCACTGTAAAAGCAATTCTATTAAGTAATTAGATGACAACCGTCTTGTCTGAGTTCTTGTTTGTCTTTACTTACCAGAGTTAACTTTTATATACCAGTGCTGTTCATGTCAGTGTTGTTCATGTCAGTGTTGTTCATGTCAGTGTTGTTCTTGTCAATGTTGTTTATGTCAGTGTTGTTCATGTCAGAGTTGTTAATGACAATGTTGTTCATGTCAGTGTTGTTCATGTCAGTGTTGTTCATGTCAGAGTTGTTAATGACAGTGTTGTTCATGTCACTGTTGTTAATGACAGTGTTGTTCATGTCATTGTTGTTAATGACAGTGTTGTTCATGTCAGTGTTGTTCATGTCAGTGTTGTTCATGTCACTGTTGTTAGTGACAGTGTTGTTCATGTCAGTGTTGTTCATGTCACTGTTGTTAGTGACAGTGTTGTTCATGTCAGTGTTGTTCATGTCATTGTTGTTAATGACAGTGTTGTTCATGTCAGTGTTGTTCATGTACAACACTGACTATTAATGTAAGTGTGAACACCAGTATCGTTCTTGGTTGTGTTAGAACAATAATGTTGTTATTGGCTATCATAGCCACTTATGCATATATATGCATAATCATATGTATACGGATGCTCAAATATTCATAAATACATGTAAATTTGTAAATTTTATATATACATATATAAATAACCCACACATGGGAGACTGAGACTTATGATGACTTTTCAGTGGGACTTGGATCCTTAACAGTCACAGGGAAACACAACATGTTGATAATGATGATAATATAATCACCAGGAACCAAGTCTTGACACAAGTCTTTTCCAGATGATGACCCGTCACTGTCTGCTGAAGGTGTGTGGTGACCCCTCACTGTCTGCTGAAGGTGTGTGGTGACCCCTCACTGTTTCCGGAAGGAGTGTCGGTGTTTGCACACGTGATTTACATATGTGTACATGTGTGTGTGTTTGTGTGTGTGTGTAGCGTAAAGGTAGAAGTGTAAGGTGTGGGTGCGTGTGTATTTGTGTTTATTTACTTGTAATACTGAAAGGAGAGGATTATATGTATTATTGAATAAATGTATGTGTATGTTTGATACAGAGGTTGTGTGTGTGTGTTGCTTTGTTCGTGCGTCTGTTTGTGTGATGTGTGTGTAGGATGTATATGTGGAAATACAGAACTGAGGACACAGAAGAGTGCGCGCTTGTGAACCTTAGGGTAGCAGGGAAATAAAGAAGAACGATAACAAGAAAAAACTAACTGATAACAATTAATTACAGTTACCATGCAGGGAACACAAAGTTCACACACCGACACTGTTCTACGCATAGAAACGTTCACAAATACACTTACACAACTAAATAATTGAACAAGCTAATAACTGACATAGGCACAATATTAAATATAAATATATAAATATAAATGTTCCAGATTATCACTGAGTGGCCACTCCTTGGTGGGCTAACTGGGATAGAGATCTCTCTTGTCTCAGGTAGTCGACGTTCGGGTCTGTCCAGGTGGATGTTATTACAGAGCGCAGATTTTCTGCGTGTCCTCCTCTGTAATAACATCTACCCTCGTATACTGATATTAATACACTTGTGTAGTAATATCATATATGGACAGTGCTTCAAGGGTGGCTAAAACTGCTGACCTCAGGGAAGTGGTGAAGGGTGTATGGTTGAACACTTGGAACCACGGACCTGGGGTGGGACTGCTGACCTCAGGGAAGTGGTGAAGGGTGTATACCTGGAACCTCGGACATGGGGTTGGACTTGCTGACCTCAGGGAAGTGGTGAAGGGTGTATACCTGGAACCTCGGACATGGGGTTGGACTTGCTGACCTCAGGGAAGTGGTGAAGGGTGTATACCTGGAACCTCGGACATGGGGTGGGACTTGCTGACCTCAGGGAAGTGGTGAAGGGTAAATACCTGGAACCACAGATCTGGGGTGGGACTACTGACCTCAGGGAAGTGGTGAAGGGTGTATGGATGAACACTTGGAACCACTGACCTGGGGTGGGACTGCTGACCTCAGGGAAATGGTGAAAGATGTATACCTGGATCTAAGGACTTGGGGTGGGACTGTTGACCTCAGGGAAGAGGTGAATGGTGTAAGGATGAACACTTCGATCCACGGACCTGGGGCGGGACTGGGCGAGACATTAAAAATATCGAGATGAATTTCCAGAACTTCAAGGGAATTGAAGACATCCGGGGGCCCAGGGACCTTAGGTGCAAGGGAGTAGAATAGGAAGTGGGGAAGGGAGAATGTCTGAGGGGACACAGATGGGCTTCTGACACATGGACCTGGGATAAGCTCTAAAACACAGTAAGCGGAATGGGGGTGATGGACCTTAAAGACGAACGACTGGCCTCCGCTTGGCAGGGTCTGGTAACTCAGAGATAACTCTGAGGCTGACAGTGGTCGCAAACTACTACTACTTACTACCTGCCCTGCAGGTGTAAAGAAACATGCTCAGTGTTTCACCAGTGCCGGCATCTTTTACATTTCCAGAACACGAGAAAAAAAGAATTTTTATCATTTGATAAGAATTCTTGCCTTGCAGGTTAAACTAATTGATAACAATTCCTTTTTTACCTGTTTTGGCACTTGTTCACATGAATCGATCCCGGCACGTTTCCTTACACCTGATGTTTATGCTCTGCCCTCTGAGTAAACTAGAATCACTCGGTAATGTACATGAAACCTGGAACTCCGTTGAAAAGTTAGTAAACCTGAGCTTGGAGGAGGTCTTTGACAGGGATAAGTGGAACCGCCCGTCCCCTGTCCATAGAGCAAAGCTGTCTACCGTTGAAGCCTACCTCCAACCAATGAAGAAGCCCAAGCTTCCAGTACGTTCGCTTCTGAGTGTGCACCAGAAAATTGCACAGTATTAGGCCGGTATTAAGTGGGGTTATGGTTGTTCAGACGGCCAGGAACCATTAGCGTGTTACTGCCCGCACTTCCATCTAGCGGGCTGAGGCGAAACTCCAGTTCCTGGTGTCTGATGTGCTTTAAGTTCTACTCCAGGTAATATTAACCTTACTTGGTGTGGGTTGAAGTTTGGAGAGGCACTTCACCTCCACTCTTCTCCTGATCATGCCACCGAAATTGGTAATCATCTGGTCCGCATTTCTCAGGGGCTCCATCTATGCCCCTCGTTTCTTTCCTCAAAGTCTGCCAGAGAGTTAGAGCCCTTAGACTTTTCTTCTATCAGAGAAGAATCTTATAATGTGTCTTTTACACTTCTGGACCTGGAGGCAACACTCTCTGCTTGCCAATCATCGGCAGCTGGGCCTGACGGAATTCATATTCGTATGCTACAGCATTTACATCAGTCAGCCCTTGCAGTCCTCTTACAACTATTTAATCTTATTTGGTCACAAGGAGTTGTTTCCCAGCTGTGGAAATCTGCTATTGTTCTCCCTTTCCGCAAACCTGGTACTACGGGACATGATGCCTCCCACTACCGTCCCATTGCTCTTACCAGTGCAGTTTGCAAGGTGATGGAACGTCTGGTAAATAGACGTTTGATGTGGTATTTAGAGACACAATAGTCTCTCCACTAGTCAATATGGCTTTCGTAAGGGCGGTTCTACCATTGACCCCTTACTACGCTTTTATACTCATGTTCGTAATGCCCTTACCAATAACCACTCTGTTATCGCCAACTTTTTTGACCTTAAGAAGGCATATGACACAACTTGGAGGTATAATATCTTGACCCAGGCCCACTCCTTAGGCCTCCAAGGCAATCTACTATTTTTCCTTAAGAACTTCTTAATTGAAAGTCATTTCCTTGTCCGGGTTAATAATATGCTTTCCCTGGACTTTGTCCAAGCTGAAGGTGTCCCCCAGGGATGTGTTCTGAGCACAACACTTTTTCTCCTTGTTATAAATGATCTGGCATCTATTCTTCCTTCTAATATTTGGTCATCACTCTATGTTGATGACTTCGCTATACCTAGTGCAGGTGCTGACTGTCGCCTCATTGCAGTTTCTTTCCAGCATGCCATCAACCGTGTTTCCAATTGGGCCACCACTCATGGGTTTAAATTTTCTAGTAGTAAAACTCACCAAAGTACTTTCACTAGACCTACTATCGTCCCTGATCATCCATTGTACCTATATGGTTCGCGTATCCCAGAACGTGATACGGACAGGTTTCTCGGCATTTTGTTTGACTGTAGGTTATCCATGAAACCTCACATTACCTCTCTGAAGGCAACTTAACATAGCCGGCTGAACCTCCTTAAAACCCTTACTCATCTTTCCTGGAGGGCTGATCGTAAAACTCACCTTCGACTACATTCAGCCCTAATTTTATCGAAACTCGATTATGGCGACCAGATATATTCAGCGTCCTCTCCTGCAACTCTCTCTAGCCTTGATTCCATCCATCACCAGGGATTATGTTTATGCCTCGGTGCTTTTCGATCTTCACCGGTCGAGAGCCTCTATGCTGAGGCGAATATTCCATCCTTGACCGATCGCCGTGATGCTCACTGCCTTCGCTATTATGTTCGCTCTTATGACCTCCGCAATTCTTCCATATATAGGATAGTCACTGATGTTACTAGGTATTCTTTATTTGTTCGTCACCCCTGTTTACTCGCTCTTGTCTTCACTTCAGTTACCACCTTTCTATGTTCATGTAGCATATCACTTTTCTCTTCCCCCTTGGGAAGTTCCGACGGTTCGTGTCTGTTCTTTGCTACTGCCATGCACGAAATCCCGTCTGCCTACTGTGGCTTCTCGCTATCTTTATCTTAACCACTTCCGATCTCATTCTCATGCCATCGCAGTGTACACCGAGGGTTCTAAGTCTTCTGACGGCGTCGGACTCGCAGCAGTGTTTCCAGACAGCATCTGAATTGTATGTCATTCTCGTAGCACTTATCCGTATTGGATCTATGCCTGTGTCGCCATTTGTGGTAGTTTCAGACTCCCTTAGTGCTTTACAGGATATATGATAATTTGATACACCTCATCCCCTGACTTTGGTTACGCTGTATCTCTAGCAAGCACAAAGATATTGTTTTTTGTTGGGTCCCTGGTCATGTTGACGTACAGGGCAATGAACAGGCAGACACTGCTGCGCGGTCAGCAGTACATGACCTTCCAGTTTCATATAGTAGTGTTCCTTTCACAGATTATTTTGCTGTAATTACTACCTACCATTGCACCCGTTGGCAACAACGCTGGTCTGATCTGCTCCATAACAAACTACAGTCTATTAAACGGAATATAGGTTTCTGGCAGTCTTCATGTCATCAATGTCGAGGTTGGGAGACTACTCTCGCCCGTCTTCGCATCGGCCACACTCGTCTTACTCACGGGTATCTCATGGAGAGGCTCCGTCTTCCACTCTGTGAGAATTATCAGGTCCCAGTGTCTGTTAGCCACATTCTGTTGGACTGCCCACTCTACGTGCACGCAGAATTTACCTCTAAAGTCGTCACCGCTCTACTGTCCTTACTTTACCTTCTTGCTGATGGACCTTCCTTTAACCCAGACTCTCTCATTGACTTTTTGAGAACAAATGATTTACTGCACAAACTCTGATGATGATTCCTCTAGCACTCCTCACTGCCCTTTCTACCTAAATCTCTTGCTACCCTCTACCCCTGCACTATCCACTGCCCCGCTGCACTCCATGCCCTAATACTCATCCCTCTCTCTCATGCTACCCAATACCCCTGCATCCTTCCCTGCCCTGCTGTGCTGTATGCCTCTTGTAGGTTTAGCGCTTCTTTTGATTATAATAATAAATAATTTTCCTGATCAGGTAAGGTGATGGACCAGGTGATTCGGCTCCCTCAGTTCCCTGGTGATGGACCAGGTGAGTCTGCTCCTTCAACGACCTGGTGATGGACCAGGTGCTTCGGCTCCCTCAGTTCCCTGGTGAAGGACCAGGTGCTTCAGCTCCTTCAGTACCCTCTTTTATGGTGCCCTGATTATCAAAGCATATTCCATGGATGGAGTAGATGGGTTGGGCAGGAGTCTTTGTTTGTGGGATTGGTTTTGGGTTTGAGGGGGAACTGCCTAGTGTGGACCAGTTGGCTTGCTGCAGTGTTCCTTATTTATGTGTTCTTATGAGTGAGAGGGGTTGGATTTGAGTGGGACTTGCACAATGGTTGGGGGGGGGGTTGTCGTGGTTTGTTCCTTGTTTGACGATGGGGATGGGTTAGACAAATAGTTTTGTTGGTTGGTTTTGATATGGACCTGCCAAGTATGGGCCAGTAGGCCTGTTGCAGTGTTCCTCCTTTCTTATGTTCTTATGTGATCTACCAGCAGTATTTCTGTTTTTTTTTTTTTTTTCCTGGTTACCAGTAATGACATTGGAATGAAATACCAACCTTTCTTTCTTCAGTGTTGTACTTATTTAACTTTTTGGTAACCAGTTTATTTTAGCAAGATACCTGTCTACTTGACTTGGTAGGACACTACGACTTCTCCTCACCTCTGTTATCATAATAGTGGTGCTGCAACTAAGTATTAACAGGAGATTGCAGAACATTGGATGAATACCACCACCCAGGATAACCTACACCATTTCTTCAATCTTCAAAGACCATCCTGGGCTTCACATACTCCTGTCATAACCTCATACCAGAACCACAACGGACAATTTTTATTCTTATTTAATTTTAATTAAAAGGTTTTAAAAAACTATCTTCATTATTAAACCTAGAGTCGTTTATTTATTTATTTTTCCATTCTTTTTGATCAGGAGGAAGACCTGACACGCAGCTGAAGTCAGCTGCGACAGCTGTGCCTTTTGTGTTCCGTCACAACGTGTCCGCTGGAGAAAAGTGGTCGCTGTAGGTCTTCCTCCACAATCCTGATGTTGTTGCTGTGTTCTGTGATTGTTTTACGGTCTGCTGAGACCTATACAAAAGCGGGTCTTGTGCACTTAGTAGATAGGGCCATATATGAGCCTGTTAGTGATTCAAGTGTTGTGTTACGTCATGCACAAACTGTTGAAGGTGAGTATGTCACGATGTCTTCTGTCCTGCGTGACACGAATCTTGCGCATAGAAGAAAGATTCCGCATATTTACTTCTTGCCGAAGACACACAAAGCTCTTTACAACGGGGACGTGGAAAACTAGGCCTATTGTGTCAGGATGTGCAGCCCTGACCCGTCCCGTTGATGAAGTTCTCACTGCCATTTTGATGCCTTTAACTGTAGTTGTTGCTTCATCGTGTAGTGGATACCACCCACTTTCTCCAAAAAAATAGAGGATTTCCGTAGGACAGGAACGGCATTACCTGCAGCCTCTATGCTAGTGTCATTTGATATTGTGTCACTGTACCCCTCGATGCCACAGAGGGAAGCGGCAGCTACAGTTAGTTGTTTTTATCATTATAATATTGAGCGGATCCGCCAACGTCTGTGGAGTCTGGGGATACGGAATCCTCCAAGTGCAAGCCTTGTCCGCTAGGCGATACCACATGTAATGGAGGATACTATTTTCATGTTTGACCATGTAACTTATAAACAAAAAAGAGGCACTGCTATTCTCGCTTCTGTTAGTGTTGCCATTGTGGAAATAAATGGTATAAAATACCGACACAATGGAAAAATAAACACATAAGCAGTATAATGTGATCCTTTATTGACAACGTATCCACCTCCACATCCACCACCATCAAGGACATTACCAGTAACAGACAGGAAAAGCTTCAATCCACGGCAGGGGTATACACAATCCCTTGTAATGGCTGCAGCAAATTATACGTTGGCGAAACATCCAGAGACCTACAAACACGCATTTCAGAACACCAGTACGCAGGCAGATCTGACGACTCAAAAAATGCCTGTGTTCAACACCGAAATTTACACAACCATTTAATCAACTACAGAAACGCAAGACTCATCGCCAGAGAAGACAACACTCAATACCGAAGAATCCTAGAATCATCACTCATCTGTATATCCAACAACTTCAACCAGAACAACGGCTTCTACAACATAGCTGAACCTATTGCCAAGAAACTTCTTCAACGCTATCCCACATAGAACTCAAGAATGGAACACTACAGGTCCTTTAAGTCACACTATGTTTTTAACTATCACACTACTTTTAAGACTGTCACATGCAGCTTTCTCCACCTGACCCAGCATTCTCCACCTGACTGTACCCTATATATATCTCCATGTTGCTCATTTTCCAGGTAGATCTGTCTGTGACTCGATAAAGCCCACTGCGTGGGCGAAACGTTGTCAATAAAGGATCACATTATACTGCTTATGTGTTTATTTTTCCAGTGTTGCCATTGCTGAAATTTTTGTATATTCTGCAATGGAAACCAGACTTGAACAAGCCCACTTTAATTTATGTATGTTTTCTAGGTATATAGATGACATCTTTCGTATTATCCCTAAAGGTGAAGATGAAGTATTGCGAACCCTCCGTTGGTTGAATACTGTACATCCTGCGCTGCAGTTGACACGTCAGAGTAGCAGTGGTGAGCTCCCATTTTTAGATATTGTAGTATAATTTATAGATGATAGGCTTCTCCATACACGAACATATTATATGTCCTCTAACCACCATCAATTCATGCATTTGACGTCTGCCCACCCACTCTCTTTACGTAAATCTCTCCCATATTCTATGGGATTACGAATTAAAAGAATCTGTAGTGAAGAGACAGTTTGTTCAGTTGCGTTGGAGGAGATGTTTGTTTTTTTCAGGAACAGAGGATACCCGGAGTGGTCACTTGACGATGCTAGTCATAAGGTGAATCTTCTGCAACGTGACCGCCTCCTCTCTCGGAGATAGAGGGCTCCCCTATATAGACAGATCCTGGTTGCGAGCTATGAACCGCGACTTGGAAAAACTCTCAAGACACATCTTGCAGACTTATGGTTGTGGGTAAAGGATAGATATAGTGATGATCAGTGGGTCCGCCACTTCTCACAAGCGCCTCCAATGCTTGCTTGGAGGAAATTTGCATCTCTGCAGGATATGCTTGTGCGAGCTCGCTTCCCAAGCAGACGGGTGTAATCTATTTATATATCTATATTCGCATTTCAGTATCCCACTTCTACTGTACTTAATGTAAGTTCCTCTATTAAGCATGTATATGCTGCACAGTTATTCATTTATTCTCTTGAGTGTGTACATTATTTACTTCCGAACTGTTGACGCCATTTTTAAATGCCGTCATAAAGTCCGTGCACATATGCCGCTTTTCCTATTTGTGTAGATAAGTATGTCCCTTTTGCAGACATTTATATTCCAGTACAATGCATTTTGCCTTTTTTCTAAATAGGGGCTTTTCCCTTTCATTTGCATTACCAGTGTGTCCACAAATATTTTATTTTTCTGTGTACATAATATGTAAAGTAGCATTATGTTAACCTTGACCGTGAATCTGCGACCTTGAGAGAACAGCTGTTGACAGTGTCTCAACAGCCTGTTGATTTCTTATATTTACGTATGAACTTCCCATAGATTTTTCCGATACAGCCATTTTATAGTTGTGAATGGCCTTATATATATTGCCTTTTGTCTTTAGATAAATTTTCTATTTGCTAATGTGTGCCATTTTTTTTTTTTTCTGTATTTGTGTGTGTGGCAGGTGTTGGGAGAGGGTCGAGCTGAGCCATTAACTGTGTCCATTTACTTGGCCGAGCTTTCAAATATTGACGTGTTGTATATTATTATTCACCCATTGTTCCTCTCTTTTTCATCTTTTTCACGTGGTTTGTTTGTTTTTAATGTCATTTTACCTTTTCATATTGCCCTTTTTTCATTCAAGTAATTTTGGATAAGACATATGTATTTATATACACACAACGCTAGTGATTCCATGAGTTTTAAACATCCCCAATAATGTGTAATTTAGTAAG
>WNWK01012510.1:2500-59317 GCA_009830355.1 Cherax destructor
ACAAAAGCACTTACAATATTAAACTTATATAATTGTTCGATTTCCAAGGTGACCGAAACTCGGGGGTCCACTGTATTGTTAAATGTTTATACAGTGGACCCCCGAGTTTCGTAAAAACTTCCCTCCTGAAGTCTTAAGAAAAAATGTCACGTAGGTTAGTCTATTTCAGACCCCCAAAAATACTTTTCCACAAGCACTTACAATATTATACTTACATAAATGTACGATTTCCGGGGTTTACGAAACTCGGGGGTCCACTGTACAGCAGTGTACTGTATATTGTAATAAACAGAATTGAGGAAATCAACTCTAATATGCATTATTTAGGCATAAATACTGGTCAGAAAGCCCATCGTAAGTCCGAGGCATCGGTAAGCGAGTACGTCGCTAATTGAGGAGAGGCTGTATATATATTATAAACACACATGCATATATATATACACATATAGAAACGTTCTTCTTGCCGATTAAGGCAAGCGAAAATTTGTGTATGCATTAATTTAGCAAAAATCATTCTGAACCTAGCGAAAAAAATATATTTAATTGTGTCTGTTTACTAAATTATTGTAAACTTACCTAAACATATTTAGCTGAATTAAGCTAAATTAAATTGCACTTGTTATAATAAGGTTAGATAAGTTTTCTAAGGTTCTTTTGGTACAAAATTATTAATTTTTACATTAACATAAATGAAAAAAAATATCTTTAAATGTATAAGAGAAAATTTTAGAGGCCTTAATTTTAAACGAGTTCTTGCTAATTGACCAATTTTTTCCTATTCGACACGACATTTATACATATATACACACACATACATAATGTGCATATATACATACATATACATTATAAATATATATATTTATACATATACATTATAAATATATATTATATATTTATACATTTATTATATAACTATATATTAATACAGTAAATGTGATGTAATATAATATATATATACAAATAGTGTGTTATATATATATAATATATACATTATGTATATATATATATATATATATATATATGTATATATATATCATGTATGTATATATATATAATTATTATATATATATAATTATATATATATATATACATGTATGTATATATATATAATGTATATATATATATGTATATATATCATATATATATATATACATGTATGTATATATATATACATGTATGTATATATATATACATGTATGTATATATATATATATATATATATATATATATATATATATATATATATATATATACATATATATCATCCACAATATTTTGCTAAGATTCACAAGGATGTACAAAGATTATATACATATTCATAGCTATATAAGAGGAGAAATCAACATGAACTAAAAGGAAGCAAAAACTTTCCCCTAACTGGAGACATATTTCATGTGCAAAAATCTATGTATAATCATCTGTGATATTGTAGAATTTACATATATACTTTTCACAACCTTACTGCATGCATGTTTGTATGCATCTGTGTGGGAGCACACTTAGGTAAAATATTGTCTATATATAATCAATGTGTGGGGGCAAAATTGCTAAATGTTGATGTGTTATAATCCTAGCAAGGTCATTTGTTATTTACCTGTTTTGAGTGTGCTAGTATAATGTCAGAAGAGGGATAGGATAATGTCAGAAGGGGGATAGGATAATGTCAGAAGGGGGATAGGATAATGTCAGAAGGGGGATAGGAGTGTTGGGGAGCAGGAATACAAATTGGATGTGTTGTTTGTAATGGGAGTTTAAACCTTTTGAGTGGTCTTTAGCATATTGTTGTAATGTGTGGGGAGGTAAGAGTTAAGATGAGAGGGAGGGCAATGTAATGTTTAGTCTACTATGTCAAATGAGGAAGGGTTGTAATATGAGAGAGGGTATTCTCAAATGAGTGTACTGTTTGCGGCAGCATCTATTATTACTCTTATCTCTTGAGCCCTATCATACTTTACACTGTATATCAGATTTATCTTCATAGCAACATGCAGGTCATTTCACTTCCCTTCCACCCCAATACTGGAGAGAAATCAAACCTCCAAATTTGCAGGGGTTAAGTTACCAAAGGTCCCAACAATTTCAGAATACACAATTGTTTTTTTAATGATTAACTTTATTAACAGGCTGAGAGATGTTATATTACCTCAGCTTGTTTCGATGCCAAGCCCAATCAAAGTTATACCACCCTCCCACTTATGATGAAACCCACAACTGTCAATTAACACCTGAGTACCTATTTACCGCAAAAGTGAAAAGATGCAACAGATGTAAAGAAACATGCTGAATGTCTCCATTTATCCCAAGATTGAGCTTGGGTCCTTTCACTTACTAGCCAAACACACCGCCATAGCCTTTGTCTCAGTTTGGGCTCTTATGCATTTCAAAAGCCAAAGTTCTTTAACCCTTTCAGGGTTATTGACGTACTAGTATGGCTTACGCCCTGGGGTTACTGACGTACTAGTACGCCTAAATTCTAGCGCCCTCAAATCAAGCAGAAACAGGCTGTTAGGCCTAGATGTGATAGAATGGTCTGTGCGGTCAGTGTGCGCAGTATAAAAAATTCCTGCACACCACAGTGCATAATGAGGAAAAAAAACGACCGTATTTTTTGTTTAAAACACCGACTTTGCAGTCTATTTTCATATGGTATTTATTGATGTATTCTCGTTTTCTTGGTCTCATTTGATAGAATGGAAGATATATTACAGAAATAGAGATGATTTTGATTAGTTTGACAATGACAAGTACCTTGAAATTGAGCTCAAAGTAGTGAAAATGTTCGATTTTTGACGATGTTCAAGAGGAAAGAAATCACACCATGCTTCCAATACCCATCAACTGGCGAGTCTAACATTCATGCACAAGTGCTCTGATATTGTTTATATCATTTTTACAATGATGCAGTTGTATACATAACAGTAAATCTTCTATTTTTTTGTGAGAATAAAAATTCAAATGATAAGCAAAAGTAATGTAAGAGAGGCCTGGAAATGTGACTAATGAACAGAGAAGATGTTATTTTAGTGCCAGGAATGTCTGCCTTGTTTATTATGGACCCTATTTTGAAATTGGTATCGTTTGAAATTTGTGTTAAATTGGCCAAATTGTCATTTTCTGACCACTATTTTGGGTAGTTGTAATTGGTAAATAGGCAGTTTCTTGTACTCAATCGATAGAAGAAATGGAGTTCTAGCGAAATAGCTATAATTTTAGTAGACTGAAACATTGGAATTTGCCGAAAATAGGGCTCAAAGTGGGCGAAACCGCCGATGCATAAATGTCATCCATACCGATAACTTCGCGAAAGCATAATTCCGTTAGTTTTCAATCAAATTTCATAATTTTTGTGGCATTATGATCGGAAAAATATTCTCTATCATTCATAAAAATATATATTTAAATTCTGGACCGTGAACAGTTTCAGAGACCCCCCCTTGGACCCTGAAAGGGTTAAATGTTACTCTAATGTGGTTAACACTGACATTCATAAACACAGTGGGCATAGTTTTCACAAAGAGATTTACAAGTGGGAAAACCATTCAGTACATTTTGAGCACAATCATACAATTAATATTAAGGCCATGGGCTAAGCCAAACAAACAAAAAATAAACAAGCACCACAAATAATGGAGGTTATTTTGGGTGACCCTTCACCAAAACGTTGGATATTCAAAACACGAAAATTTGGGTTTGACTGGATTTCCTTACATCTCGTGTTTTTTTTTTTTACCTTCCATCAGTCCCATTACTATAGGTAGGTGTCTGTCCCTAACCACCCTATCAACAACTCAAGAGTATGTTGTGTTTCCTTAGTCTCTCTTCATTAAGTTATTAATTGTACTACATAGTAAGGCTAGCTTGAAAAAGGTCAGGGAAAAACAGAACCAATGTCAACAATTCTTAGCTTGATATTTAGCTTTCAGCAACTGCTGAATTAGTATATCATAAACACCCCTCAACTTGGCCAAAATTATAGTTCAATCTTCGTACATTTTTCAGGACACATGACCATAACACTAGACACAGATCACTCCTCGATGTTCCCTGTGTCCATCTAACACTATGTAAAAACTCAATGCATATAAAAGGCACGAAAATTTGGAATTCATTACCTGTCATTGCCAAAGAAACCCTGCCTGTACCCCAATTCAAAACGATGCTAAAAAATCACCTTCTCACCCAAAGCTAAATGCTCAATATCAAACATTCTCAACAAAGTAGAATAATCACTTAATGTAAAAACATGACTAATCACTTAAATGTAAAAACCTGTTATGAATAATACATACTAAGCTAACAATTACCTAACATTTACATTATAATGACCACGTAAACTGTAACTGACTAATGACATTTCAGTAAACTTCACCTGAATTGCCAAGTTTAAATTGGTTCATCTCACTCACATTACAGCTTTGCAATCACTGATGAAACAATTAGATTGATATGTTTTCAACTTATATTCAAACTTTTAACTTAGATACGCAATTATTCTTATTTTATAAATTGTCAACCATGACTTTTTACCATGTAGTCTAGAATAAAGTAGTCTTAAGAATGCCCGCAATGTGCAGCATATTAGGGGCTTTTGGCATGTACATCTCATTAAGAAATATATCTTGTCTACCATGTATCATTGTACCATGTCACAATAAAGATTATTATTATTATTATTATTAGTTTCTAAACATTTTGATAAGGCAAGGGTGCCATGGCAGTGCTGCATATTCAAATATGGCAATGTTGGATGTGTTAGTCTAGCATACACACATGTAGGTGCACTGGTACATGGGAGAGTTAGCGAGTGAAAGTGTGTAGGGGAATGTTGGTGTGTAACGGGGTGTTGGCGTGTATGGAGGGAGGCATTGGCATGTGTGGGGGGGGATGGTGTTGGCATGTACAGGGAGGGAAGTGTTATGTATATAAGGGAGATGTTAGCATGTGTGTTTGGGAGATGTTGGCATGTGTGTGAAAGGAGGTGTTGGCATGCAGGGAGGGTGTTGGAGTGGGGAAGGATAGGGGGTGTTATCAGTGTGTGAGGGGAGGTAATGAGGTATGTTGAGGGTATAAGTTTTAACTCTTTGCATGTGCATGACAAGTAGGGGGGCTCCACACTTGAGCCACATATTCTATGACACTCTCAAGTTCATGACTACATTCTGACAAGTGTTATCCTTGCATAATTTGCTAGTTATATAATTCATGTGTGCCACAAGTGATGAGTCTGGTATGATATTTACTCCTAGGTCCTTTACCTTCACTGACAGATGTAGCTTTCAAGTCCGTGCACTGAAATTTTTGACCCTACTTAATACTTTCTCTTATCCTAATGTCTCATCTCTTACAGCTATTCAGTATTCTTTCAACTACTTAATGATCCACTGCAATGTACTTTCCTGCCCCAACTTTTTCTGGACAGTTCCCCATATGGTGCTGTGCCAAAATGTTTTCTTGCGTCCATAAGAAGCAGTCCACCCAGCATTTTGTTTTACTTATAACTCTTATAATTTCATGATGGTTCTAAGAAATCTCTCCAGATGTTCCAGTAGAATCTATTTTTATTGAACATAGGTTGTCACAGCTCTTATTTCTTACCATTTCCCCATTGACAAATCTAAATGCTAGCTTATAGTTGACCAGTGTTGTATAGCTGTTTCTTACCACTTCATTTATGTGGTACATGACCCTTCACTAAGAGAGATTCCCTTACAATATATCATGGCTGTGGAACTAATCACCTTAAAATTACCTCTCCATTTCTACTGCTTTCAGTAATCATCTATCAGACAAGCATTGTAGTACAGGAAATCTTCCCTGCCTTTTTTTTTAAACATCAGTACAATGTGTGGCAATTTACCTGTATGCCAATTTATCCTCTTGCGGAAAGACCCAATAATTTTCCGAAGAGGAAAACAGTTTATTTGTGTACATTCTTTACTATTAGCTCATCTGGTTATACTGTTTTTCTCGTCTACATTCAACAGTAGCGTAACATTAACTTGAGATTTTTAAATAACGTTCATTTTTATTTATACCTTTAGGGGGTTTAAATCCCCATCAAAACTGTCTTCTCTCCCTAAATCTACTCTGGTACTTCTTTAGTATTCTTACAATTCCTCCTCTAATTTACTGATTTTTTTGTTGCCCTTAATTCTTTGCATTTTGTACATGTAAATTTTGCCATGTAGAAACTTAAAAAATAGGTTGTCTTTCTCTTGTCAAGCATATCTAACTCACTGTTTCTGTCTTCCTCCATCCTAGACTTGTACTTTAAATTTTTTTTTATGTCCAAAAAATGCCAAGAGGCCTGTTCCATGACCAGACCTCCCCGTGGATCAATGCCTGATCAACCAGGCTGTTACACAGCAGCACACAGTCCAATACATATATGAACCACAGCCCAATTGGTCAGGAATTGACTTCAGAAGCCTATCCAGTTCCTCTTGAAAACAACTAGGGATCTACCGGTAATCCCTCTTATGTATGATGGAAAGCTGTTGACTATCATTGGGGCCCTAAAGTCCTTGTGTTGTCTCTTAGTGTACTCAATGACGGTATACAGCGTCTCCTCACTTAATGACGAATTTCCATTCCTGAGACCTCGTCGGTAAACGAATTCATTGCTAAGTGAGGAGCATACTATACTGGTAGTGAGTTTGTGTCAACCATCTTTGATTTTGTTTAAATGTCACCTTTGCACCATTTATAACATTTCTGGTATACAGTAGACCCCCGAGTTACGAGCACCTCGGAAATCATACAATTATGTAAGTACGTATAATATTGTAAGTGCTTTTGTAAGTGTTTTTTGGGGGGTCTGAAATGGACTAACCTACTTGACATTATTCCTTAAGGGAGAAAATTCGTTCGGCAATGGCACTTGAGCAGGCTTCTGGAATGAATTATGCTCGTTACTCGGGGGTCCACTGTATTTTTAAATGTTTATACAATAGTGTACTGTATATTGTAATAAACAGAGGAGGAAATCAGCCCTAATATATATTATTTAGGTATGCATACTGGTCAGAGCTCTCGTCATAAGTCCGAGTCGTCGGTAAACGAGTACATTGCTAAATGAGGAGAGGCTGTACTTCACACCATTTGCTTCGTAATCACTTGTGTGCAGATTTGGGACCTGCCCCTCCAGGATTTTTCACGTGTAAATTATGCATCTTTCTCGCCTGCTTTCCATGGAGTGCAGGGCAAGGGACCTCAAACATTTCCAGTAATTAATGTGCTTGACAGAACTTATACATAAAGTAATGGCTCTTTGTATATTTTCTTGATGCATAATTTTGCCTGCCTAAAACCTTTCAGTGTCGCAATCCCTGCCAGCAAACTTGCTCCCAAAATCAAAGAATTAGAACGAAAAATTATCTTATGAAATGATAAGAGAATCTTTTTTTCAAAGGTAATAAAACCAAGAGTACGAAATTTATTGGAAAAGTTATGGAATTATGCTCTCACAAAGTTAGCAGTCTCAGCAATATTTACGCATTGACAATTTCACCCACATTAAGCTCTATTTTTGAACAATTCCATTGTTCCAGTCGACGAAACTCCTACGATTTCGCTAGTATTCCTTCTATTCTATCGAGTACAAGAAACCGCCCATTTACACTCACCATCCAACTTACGACCTGCGTGACATACGACCACTCGACTTATGACTGTGCGTCTGGCAGCAGGGCTGTCAGACGCATCAGTATAATGTGATCCATTATTGATAACATTTTGCCCACACAAGTAGAGGTAGTAGTAGTAGTTATACATGTGGTGGAAAAGTCAGCTGGTACATGAGAAAGAAAGGTTACAAAACCTATGGCTTGAGTAGCATAAAAAATAGATTGGGCAAACGTAGTGATAGTAGGGGATTTTAACTTTAGTCAAATTGACTGACTTCTTTGACCGGTAATCTGGAGTCCAGTGACTTTATGGAAGTAGTTCAGGACTGTTTTCTGAAGCAGTGTGTGACGGAGCCTACCAGAGGTAATAATTTGCTCGACCTAGTCTTGTCAAATAAAGAAACTCTGTAAATAATCTGGAGATCACTGAAGAGCTTGGAGCTAGTGATCACAAATCCATTACTTTTAATATTACATGGAGTAACGAGAATAGGGATAATACGGTAAAAGTTCCTGATTTTCGTTCTGCCGATTATATTGGACTTGGGGAACACCTGTCTAATCTCGACTGGGGTAATCTAGCTAACGATTACGATGGGATCTGCGTTTATGATTTTTTTAATAATGTACAACGTGCACAGAGTATGTTTATTCCCAGAGAGAATTTAGGTCAAATAATACCGATCCCAAATGGATTAACAGGAGGCTAAAACATCTATTAGGGAGAAAAGAGGAATTTATAGAGCGCATCAAAAGAGGAGATGTTAACCTTATTGACCAATATGTTCAGTTGAAAAGAGAAGTAAAAAGGATTAGAAAGGCTAAACGTGACTATGAGATTAAGGTTGCTAATGAATCAAAGACTAATCCAAAGGGTTCTTTCAAGTGTACAGGACGAACGTGAGGGAAAAGTGTAGGACCTCTGGAAAATTGGGAATGGACAGCTGACGGATAACGAACTGGAAAATGTGTTCTCTATTTAATGACTATTTTTTGTCAGTCTTTACACACGAAGACGTAAATGAGATTCCAGAAATTAACAATTATTCAGTTCCTGAAGAATTCAAATTAACTAATATTACTGTCCACGAGGATATGGTTATCAAACAGATAGATAAACTGAAGCAAAATAAGTCCCGACCCACGAGTTGTTCAGGGTACTTAAAGAATGCAAATGGAACTTAGTCAGCCATTAACGAATGTGTTTAATACGTCCATCCTAACTGGTATTGTGCCAGAGATGTGGAAGATAGCTAATGTAGTTCCTATATTCAAATCAGGGATAAGTCCATTCCATCAAATTACCGTCCAATAGCTTCACGTCTATAGTAGGCAAATTATTAGAATCAATTATAGCTGATATTATCAGAAGTCACCTTGAAGAACATAATTTGATTAATGAATCTCAGCATGGGTTTGAGAGGTCGCTCCTGCCTGACAAATTTACTGACGTTTTCAATAAAACATTTGAGGCAGTAGACAGTGATAAAGAATATGATATAGTTTATTTTGGATTTCAGTAGGGCCCTTTCGATAGAGTACCTCACAAGAGACTCTTAAGAAAGGTGCAGCTCATGGTATAGGAGGTAAATTTCCCTAGCATGGATAGAGGCATGGCTTACCAATAGAAAGCAGAGAGTTTCCATTAATGTCAAACTGAATGGGGATTTGTCACTAGTGGCATTCCACAAGGATCAGTTTTGGGCCCATTGTTGTTCATAATTTACATTAATGACCTTGATGAAGGAATTGCAAGTGACATGAGTAAATTTGCTGATGATACAAAAATAGGCCGTATAATTCATTCTGAGGAGGATAACAGTGAACTCCAGGAGGATTTGGATAAATTAATGTCTTGGTCTGAAAAGTGGCAGATGAAGTTCAATGTGGACAAGTGTAAGGTGCTAGTCGTTGGTAATGAAAATATCCCCGAATTTATAAACTAGGTGAAGTTGAGCTTGATCATACAGAATGTGAAAAGACTTGGGAGTCATGGTAAGCAGAAATCTAAAGCCAAGACAACAGTGCCTAAGTGTGCGCAATAAGGCTAACAGATTACTAGGATTTATTTTCAAGAAGTATAAGCAACAGAAGTCCAAAAGTTATTTTACAGCTCTATACATCACTAGTGAGACCTCATTTGGATTATGCAGCTCAGTTTTGGTCTCCTTACTACAGGATGGATATAGATTCATTGGAGAACATACAAAGAAGAATGACTAAAATGATTTACAGTATAAGAAATCTCCCGTATGAAGATAGACTTAGAGCGTTGAATCTCCACTCTGAGGAGACGTAGAATGAGGGAGATATCATCGAGGTGACAAGTGGATGATGGGCATAAACAAAGGAGATATTAATAAAATACTGAGGATATCAACCAAGTAAGAACGAGAAATAACGGATTTAAATTGGATAAATTTAGATTTAGAAAGGACATAGGCAAGTACTGGTTTCAACAGAGTTGTAGATGCGTGAACAATCTTCCGATTAGGTGATAGAGGCTAGGACCTTGGGTGGCTTTAAAAAAAGATTGGACAAATATATGAGTGGGAGGGGCTGGGTTTGATTAGTGTCGTGAGTACAGGAGTAAATTCTTAGGTAGTGGTGGTTTTGATAAGGACTGCCTTGTATGGTGCAGTAGGCCTCTGCAGTGTTCCTCCATTCTTATGTTCTTATGTTCTTAAATGTAGAAAGGATGAACACTGCAGCAGGCCTGTTGGCCCAAACTGGGCATGTCTTTTATGTAGTAGCAATAAAAATACCCAGATGTTGCACATGTGTCTTAATTTAATACCACTTATGTGTTTATTTTTCCATTGTGTGGCATTTTATACCATTTATTTCATGTGGTGGAAAAGTCAACTGGCACATGAGAAAAAAATCAAAGCTAGGTGGGTAGCATAAAAATAGGTTGGGCAAATGTAAAAGGGCGAACACTGCAGCAGGCCTGTGGCCCAAACTGGGCATGTCCTTTATGTAGTAGCAATTATGTGATGGCAGGGTTTACTGTTTTCAGGAGGATTCTCACTAAGACTTCAGAGATGATAAAGCTGCCTTTGTTTTGTTTAATTGACTTAGAGACAGCAATTAATGCTGAAGAAGTGTGTGAGATCATTTTTATTTGTAGGTTTCCAGTAAACTTGGTAGTTTAAAATTTAGGTTGGATAAATACACGAGTGAGAGGGGTTGGATTTGAGTGGGACCTGCCTTGTATGGGACAACAGGCCTACTGCAGTGTTCCTCCTTTCTTATGTACTTTGTGAATGAGGACGTCTAGAAAATGTAACTTGTCATTGGACTCTTCAGCATTAATCGGTTTCTAACACAATTAAACAAAACAAAGGCAGCTTCATCATCTCTGAAATCTTAGTGAGAATCCTCCTGAAAACAGTAAACCCTGCCATCACATAATTGCTACTACATAAAGGACATGCCCAGTTTGGGCCAACAGGCCTGCTGCAGTGTTCGTCCTTTCTACATTTGCCCAACCTATTTTTATGCTACCCAAGCCATAGCTTTTGTATCTTTTTCTCATGTACCAGTTGACTTTTCCACCACATGGAAATAAATGGTATAAAATACCGACACAATGGAAAAATAAACACATAAGTGGTATTAAATTAAGACACATGTGCAACATCTGGGTATTTTTATTGTGGACGTTTTGCCATCCAGGGCTTTATCAATACAAATTCTAGGACATAATTTGAAGACAGTAGAACTATACAGTGGACCCTCGGTTAACAAAAGGTCCCGTTAACGAAAGCTTCAGAAACCGAAAGCTTTTTTTCGTAACCGGTTAGTGAAAAATTCCTCAGTTACCGAAAGGTATTAGACGTGTCCGCCTGCTCCGCGCAAGCGCAGGATGCCAGTGAAGCGTTGTTTACAATTGAGAGAACATTACCTAGCGCGCTCTTTCAAAGATTCACAATATATTTGGTGTCTTTTTTGGTGGTTTAGTTATTGTCACTGTGAAATAAGTAACCATGGGTCCAAAGACTTCCTAGTGGCACCCCTGTGGTAAAGAGAGTGAGGAACACCATCGAACTGAAGAAGGAAATCATAGAAAAATATGAGAGTAGTGTACGTCTGAGTGATCTTGCCAGGATGTACAAGAAAACTCCATCTACTATCGGCACTATCCTGGCACAGAGAAATGAGATCAAGGAAGCTAATGTTGCAAAAGGAGTTAATTTGTTAACGAAACAAAGTTCGAAAAAAGTGGATGAGGTTGAGAAGTTGTTGTTGGTGTGGATCGATGAAAAACAGAGCGGGTGATAGTATTTCTATGGCGATAATTTGTGAAAAGGCAAGGAAGTTGCACGCAGATCTTGTGAAGACAATGCCTGCAACCAGTGGTGAGGAGAGTGATTTTAAAGCCAGCAAAGGCTGGTTTGAAAGTTTAAGAAACGTAGTGGCATACACAATGTTGTGAGGCATGGTGAGGCAGCCAGCTCAGACAAACGTGCAGCTGAAAAATTTGTGCTGGAATTCAAGGGGTTCGTAGAGGCTGAACAATTCCTCCCCCAACAAGTGTTTAATTGTGATGAAACAGGCCTGTTTTGGAAGAAAATGCCCAACAGGACCTACATTACTCAGGAGGAAAAGGCACAGCCAGGACACAAGCCTATGAAAGACAGGCTAACTCTTATGATGTGTGCCAATGCCAGTGGTGATTTTAAAGTGAAGCCTTTACTGGTGCATCACGCAGAAAATCCCAGACCCTTCAGGAAACACAGTGTTGACAAGAATAAATTGTGTGTGCATTGGAAAGCTAACACCAAGCCATGGGTCACTACGGAGATTTTCAAGGAATGGTTGACTGGAGTGTTTGGCCCTAGTGTGAAGAAATACCTCCTGGAAAAGAAATTGCCACTCAAGTGCCTCCTGGTACTGGACAATGCTCCTGCTCATCCTCACAACTTGCAAGAGTTGTTGCCTGACAACTTAAATTTCATCAGAGTGAAGTTCTTCCCTCCTAACACCACTCCTCTCATCCAGCCCATGGACCAGCAGGTCATTTCCAACTTCAAGAAACTGTACACCAAAGAACTGTTTCAGAGGTGCTTTAATATGACCAATGACTCTGAATTGACCCTAAGAGAGTTCTGGAAAGAACACCTCAATATCGTGCATTGCATAGGCCTTATAGGTAAGGCTTGGGAGGAAGTGACTTCCAGGACTCTGAACTCTGCTTGGAGACCACTGTGGCCAGATTGTCCAAGAGAGGAATTTTGAAGGATCTGAGGCTGACCCTGACCCTGACGACCCTGTGCCTGTTGTGGAACATGTTGTGGAAGATATTGTGGAATTGGGGAACAGCCTGGGGTTGGAGGTGAGTGGTGAGGATGTGGAAGAGTTGGTGGAGGAGCACAGGGTAGAGCTAACAACTGAAGAGCTGCAAGAGCTTCATCTGGAATATCAACAGACCACAGCTGAGGTTATTGCTTCACAGGAGGAGAGAGAGTGAGATAAGGAGGTGCCTTCTTCAGTGCTTAAGGAGATGTGTACAAAGTGGAATGAGTTGCAGACATTTGTTGAAAGATACCACCCTGGGCAAGCTGAAATGAGCCTTCTGTGCAACCACTTCAGTGACAGAGCCATGTTGTACTTCAGAAAAGTGTTGAAGAGTCGCCAGAAACAGAGGACTCTGGACAGTTACTTCACCAGGCAGGGGTCTAGTGACTCTCAAGCTGGTCCTAGTGGCATTAAAAGACCAAGAAGGGAAGTAACCCCAGAGAGGGACTTGTTACCTGAAGTCCTTTTGGAGGGGGATTCCCCTTCCAACCATTAACACCCTGCCCCTGTCAGCAACTCTACCTTCCAGATGCCTGCTACTCTTCAATAAAGGTAAGTAAATGTTATTGTTTTGTTTTTTTGAGTGATTACTTTTTTGTGGAACGAATTAATTGTATTTACATTATTTCTTATGGGAAATAAGGTTTCAGATTACGAAAGATTCAGATTAAGTAATAGCTCCTGGACCGGATTAATTTTGTTAACCGAGGGTCCACTGTATACAGAAGATAAGGTAATCAGTCCCTCAGCCTTGGAGTTGGTGTGAATCCCGCCTACCAGTGACTATGCCCTCGTCTGCTACACGTCGCCTTTCCACCTGACGTTAGTATATAATCGCCAGCCTCCTTGCCTCTGCTCCAGAACCTCCATCACTACGGTGCTCTTCACACCGACTCCAAGGCTGAGGGACTGATTACCTCATCTTCTGCATATAGTTCTACTGTCTTCAAATTATGTCCTAGAATTTGCATTGATAAAGCCACTGGATGGCAAAACATTTACAATAAAGATACCCAGATGTTGCACATGTATCTAAATTTCATTTTGTTGGTATTGTATACCATTCCTGCACATAAGGAGCATAATGTGATCCTTTATTGACAACGTTTCACCCACACAGTGTTTGTCACTTGATAAAGCCCATTGTGTGGGCTAAACGTCAATAAAGATCACATTATACTGCTTATGTGTTTATTTTTCCACCACATGTATAACTACTACTACTACCTCTACTTGTGTGGCCGAACAGGCCTGCTGCAATGTTCCTCCTTTCTTATGTTCTTATGTAAGAGAGAAAGGACACTGAAATATGCCTCCTCAAATCCATCCATATACATTTGCCCAACCTATTTTTTATGCTACCCAAGCCATAACTTTCGTAGCCTTTCATTCTTGTGTACCAACTGACTTTTCCACCACATGTATAACTACTATCCCTATCAGCAATTTTATAAAGTTCGACTTACGTCCATTTTGACTTACGACCAGTTGGTGGAACCAAGCTCAGTCGTAAGTCGGATGGTACCTGTCCCTATTTCAACTATCCAATAAAGTGATCAGAAATCAGTAATTTGGCAAATTTCACAAAAATTTAAAAACTGCCAATTTGAAAATAGGGTCCAGAATAAACAATGTAGACATTTCTGGCATTAAATAAACATTCCTCTGCTCCTTAGTCAGTTCTCAAGGCCCTTCTTATATTATGCTTGCTTTTCATTTCTGGTTTTTATTCACAAAAAAAAAAAAAATAGAAAATTTACTTTCATGAAGACTACTGCAGTACAGTGGAACCCTGGTTAACGAAAAAACTTCATCCCAGAAGCCTGCTCAAGTGCCATTACCGAACGAATTTACTTCCTTAAGAAATAATGTCATGTAGGTTAGTCTATTTCAGACCCCCAAAAATACACTTCCACAAGCACTTACAATATTATACTTACATAATTGTACGATTTCCGGGGTGTTCATTAACCGGGGGTCCCCTGTATTGTAATAATTGTATAAATAGTGTCAGTGCACTCCTAAATGCGTATTAGACTGGCCAGTCAGACGTGCACTGAACAAGTAATGAGACCAAGAAAACAAGAATACAACCATAAATACCATATGAAAGTAAACCACAAAGTTGGTTTTAAATGAAAAACACACACTGAGTTTTTTTTACACTGCACACACTGACCACTCAGACCCTTTCTCATATGTAGGCCTACCAGCATCTCCTGCAAGATTGGAAGCCGCTAGAATTTTGGTGTACTCTTATGGGACTGACAGTAGCTTGCAAGCCGTAATATTACAGGACCGGCAGTGAAAGGGTTAAATGAGACCAAGAAACCAAGAATACAACCATAAAAACTAAAAATACACTGCAAAGTCACTGTTTTAAACCAAAAACAGTCGCAGTTCTCTCTCATTATGCACTGCATGCTGCAGGATTTTTTATATGGTGCACACTTAGTGCATACTCATTCCCTCATATCTAGGTTCAAATTTACCACTCACAGCTTATATGAGTGAGCTGAGCTCATGGCGTCATACTACGGGACCAACACTGGCTTTAACCCTTTGACTGTGGCATTCTGAAATGTCATTCATGTCGGAAAATTTTGGAAAAAAAAAAAATTATTTTTCTTATGAAATGATAGAGAATATTTTCCCGATGGTAATGACACCAAAAGTATGAAATTTGATTGAAAACTTACGGAATTACGCTCTCGCAAAGTTAGCGATGTCAGTGATATATACGCATCGGCGATTTCGCCGACTTTGAGCCCTATTTTCGGCCAATTCCATTGGGACAGTCGACCAAACTCATAGCTATTTCTTTAGAACTCCATTTGTTCTATCGATTGAGTACAAGAAATCACCAATTTACCTATTTCAACTACCCAATAAAGTGGTCTGAAAATGACAATTTTGCCAATTTCATGCAAAATAAAAAAGATGTCAATTTCAAAATAGGGTCCAGAATAAACAATGCAAACATCCCTAGCACTAAAATAAGATATTATCTGTTTATTAGTCACGTATTTAGGCCCCTATTACATTACTCTTGCTTTCTATTTTGATTTTTTATTCACACAAAAAATAGAAGATTTATTGTTAGCAGACTATTGCATTATTGTAAAAATTGTATAAATATCTGTGCACTTGTGAAAGAATATTGGACTCACCAGTTGATGTGTATTGGACGCGTGGTGTGATTTGTTTACTTTTGAACATTGGCAAAAATCGAACATTTCCGCTACTTTGAGCTCAATTTCAAGATCTTTTACATCATGAAACTAATCAAAATCATCTCTATTCCTGTAATATGTTTTCCATTCTATCAAATGAGACCATGAAAAAGAGAATACACCCATAAATACTATACGAAAATACACCTCAAAGTCGGCGTTTTAATCCAAAAATACGGTCATTTTTTTTCTCATTATGTACTGCTTGCTGCAGGATTTTTTTTATACTGCGCACACTGACCACACAGACCCATTCTCTCACATGTGGGCCTACCAGCTTTCTCCTGCTTGATTTGAGGCCGCTAGAATTTAGGCGTATAAATACGTCCGAAACATTAGCTCGTAAGACGTATATATACGTCCGAAACAGTCAAAGGGTTAAGGGTCTCTATGGCCTTCGCAGCGCGCGAGGAAACAAAAAAAAAATATTAAAAAAAAATTGAAAATTGAGTTAACCATATTGAAAAATAGAGTAGCTCTCTGGCTACACAATGGTACAAGAATCATTGTTCTACGACATTCCTACAAGGAATTATGGTCGTTTATAACACACATGGTGACGCCAACAACCGTAGTAGGTCGGCTGACATTTCGTGAATTTTCGTATTTTTTTTATCGGTTTTTTCCTTAATTTCTTGTAGTATTCTTACTTATATAATTATTGACGATTTGGCATCATAACAGAGTGGGCGGAGCTTATAAGAAGACTTCCAGCCAATCAGGAACCTTCTAGAACATTTGATTGCGTCAGCAGAAATTCCTGACTCAGGATAGCCAGGGAATATGCTTCATTATAACGCTATTATCAATACTATGGCTTTTATATCTATCACAATTGATCTATTATGACATAATAGGCAATATAAATAACAAACATAGTAAATACTCCAGAATGAATAATATGTGGCATAATATGATCGCCCCCGAGTTTCATAAAAACTTCACTCCTGAAGTCTGCTCAAGTGCCATTACCGAACGAATTTACTCCCTTAAGGAAAAATGTCACGTAGGTTAGTCTATTTCAGACCCCAAAAATACTTTTCCACAAGCACTTACAATATTATACTTACATAAATGTACGATTTCCGGGGTTTACGAAACTCGGGGGTCCACTGTATATCACTGGGTGTGGGTGTTCCTGGGGGGTACCCAGGCACTATAGGGGACTTGTATTAAAGAAAACGAACAGGGCTAACTATGATATACACTCGTAATGCAAGATAAAGCTGAGAAAAATGCTATTTTGCTGCTGGAAAAAAAAATTTCCTTGCGCGACCTTCCGGGCGGATTATCTCAGAAGTAAGTTATTCATCTATATATTGGACAGGAACCGTTAATAATCATAGGAATGAAATGAAACTCACACACAACATAAAAGAAAGGTTGTATTAATTTATAATGTAACGTTTTTTGAGATATCGTAATTAGTTTTTTATTTGTGAGGTAAAAAGTCAGATATTTTCCAACATGTAAAAACACACAAACTATTTTTTTTAAGTATGAAGATAGGGATAAATTACAGAAACCTTTTCATTCGTATCTCAGATTTGCATTGTTTTATGCCTAGGTGAAGCCAGAACAGCTTCAACAAGTCCCACTACGACTCTAGAATTTTTTATATGTGATGTTTGGTAAAAAATTGATAAATTTTTTTTTCTCAGTTGTTTGTTGGGCGATCTTTTTGAAACTTGATACAAGACAACTACAAAGGTGCTTCTTTATGTACAAAAAAAATGAAAGAAATCGAACAAAAAAAAATTAATCGATAGAGGGCCCTTAAAGCCATGATATAATGAAACCAACACCAAAAGGGTTGAAAGGGGCCATTAGTGTTTAACAGTATTCCAGCCTAGAGAGAAAAAATGACATAACCCTTTCAGAGTCCAGACCCCCAATCTGAAAAGTGTTTACAGGGTTCAAGAATTTAAATAAAGAAAATCTTATGAAATGGTAGAGAATCTTTTTCTGAAGATAATAAAACAAAAAGTACAAAATTTGATGGAAAACTAACGAAATTGTACTTTCACAAATTTTGCTGCATCAGCAATATTTACGCAATGGCGATTTTGCCCACTTTGGCCCGCACGGCCCAACACTCCATTCAGAGTCAGTGTGCCATTGTTTACCAGCGAGTGACGGTCACCCACGCATTCATACCATACATTTTGTCATTATTCCATTGTTTTCATGCTTGCAACTGCTAAATAAGCCACCATGGGCCCAAAGAAAGCTCCTAGTGCCAGCCCTGTGGTAAAGAAGGTTAGAAACACAGTAGAACTGAATAAAGAGATAATAGCAAAATATGAAAGTGGAGTACGTGTCGCTGAGCTGGCCAGGCTGTATGGCAAAGCCTATACAACCATAGCTTCCATCGGGTCAATGGAAATGAAATCAAGGAAGCTGTTGTTGCGAAAGGTGTAAGTATGGTCACAAAACAGAGATCGCAAATACTGGAAGATGTGGAGACTGTTGTTGTATATGGATCAACGAGAAAGAATTAGCAGGAGATAGTGTTACGCAGGCGATAATATCTGAAAAAGCAAGGCAGTTGCACGATGATCTCGTCAAGAAAATGCCTGCAACGAGTGCTGAAGTGAGCAAATTTAAAGCCAGCAAAGGCTGGTTTGACAGATTTAAGAAGCGTAGCAGCAACACAGTGTGATAAGGCATGGTGAGGCAGCCAGTTCAGACAAATGTGCGGCTGAAAAATATGTGCATGAATTCAAAAGCTATGTAGAGGCTAAAGAATTCAAACCCCAACAAGTGTTTAACCCTTTCATGGTCCAAACCGTAGTTCTACGTCATGAGCTCAGCTCACTCAGATAGGCTGTGAGCGGTAAATTTGGGCCTAGATATGAGAGAATACATCTATGTGGTAAGTGTGCACCACATAAAACAAATCCTGCAGCACAGTGCATAATGAGAGAAAAAACTGAAACCGTAATTTTCAATTAAAACAGCGACTTTGCAGTGTTTTTCGTATACTTTTTATTGTTGTATTTGCGATTTTCTGGTCTCATTTGATAGAATGGAAGATATATTACAGATATAGAGATGATTTTGATTGGTTTTAGTACTGGAAATGGCTTGAAACTGAGCTCAAAGTAGTGGAAATGTTAAATTTTTGCCGATGTTCAAGAGTAAACAAATGACTTCACACGTCTAATACGCGCCAGCTGGTGGGTCTAATATATGTTCACAAATGTGGTGATATTATTAGTACAATTATTACAATATTGCATGACAGTAAATCTTCCATTTTTTGGTTTGAATAAAAATTCATTATGTGAATAAAAAATCAAAATGGAATTCATTTGTAAAGACTGAAAACGTAACTAATGAACAGAGGAAATGTTAGTTTAGTGCCAGGAATGCCTGTATTGTTTATTCTGCACCCTATTTTGAAATTGAATATTTTGAACTGAGTTAAATTGGCTAAATTACCAATTTCCAATCACTTTATTTTGTAGCTGAAACAGTTGACTGGGCGACTTCTTGTAATCAATCAATAGAAGTAATACTAGTGAAATAGCTAAGAATTTGGTCGACTGGAATAATGTAATTGGCCTAAAATGGGAGTCAAAGTCGGCAAAATCGCCGATGCGTAAATATCGCTGACACATCAAAATTTGTGATATCATAATTTCGTCTTTTTTTCAATCAAATGTTGTACTTTTTGCTTTATAACCTTCAGAAAAAGATTATCTACCATTTCATAAAAAAAAAAAATTGAAAATTCTTGGACCCTGAAAGGGTTAATTGTGACGAAACAGGCCTGTTTTGGAAGAAAATGCCAAACAGGACCTACATTACACAGGAGGAAAAGGCACTGCCAGGACACAAGCCTATGAAAGACAGGCTAACTCTTATGTTGTGTAGTAATGCTAGTGGGGATTTCAAAGTGAAGCCTTTACTCGTGTACCACTCTGAAAATCCCAGTGATCAAGAAATACAGTGTTGCCAAGGCTAACACTAAGGCATGGGTCACAAGGGAAATTTTCCTTGATTGGTTCAATTAAGTGTTTGGCAAAAGTGTGAAGAAATACCTCCTAGAAAATAAATTGGACCTCCAGTGCCTCCTGGTAATGGACAATGCTCCTTCTAATCCTCAAGACTTAGAAGAGCAAATTGTGGAGTAATTTAATTTCATCAGTAAAGTTCTTGCCCCCTAATACCACTCCTCTCCTCCAGCCCATGGACCAGCAGGTCATTTCAAACTTCAAAAAACTCTACACCAAAGCAATGTTTCAAAGATGCTTTGACATAACCTCGGACACTCAATTGACCCTAAAAGAGTTTTGGAAAGATCACTTCAGTATCCTCCATTGCATAAACCATACAGGGAAGGCTTGGGAGGAAGTGAGCTCCAGGACTTTGAACTCTGCTTGGAGAAAATTCTGGCCAGACTGTGTCCCAGAGAGGGATTTGAAGGTTTTGGGGCTGAGCCTCAGGACCCTGAGCCTGTTGTGGAAAAATTGTGGCACTGGGGAAGTCCATGGGGTTGGAGGTTACTAGCGAGGATGTGGAAGAGTTGGTGGAGGACCACAATGAAGAACTAACCACTGCAGATCTGCAAGAGCTTCATCTGCAACGGCAACAGACCACAGTTCAAGAAATTGCTGCAGAGGAGGGAGATGGAAGACGTTGCCTTCTTCAAAGATTAGGGAGATTTGTGCTAAATGGACTGATGTACAAAGATTTATGGATCATTTTCACCTAACAAAGCTGTTGCAGGCCGTGCTGGCAAAATGTACAATGACAATGTGGTGTCCCATTTCAGGGAAGTTTTAAAGAAACGCCAGACACAGAGCTCCCTGGACAGATATTTTGACACAGGGGTCCAGTGACTCAAGCTGGTCCTAGTGGCATTAAAAAAACAAAGAAAAGAAGTAACCCTGGAAAAGGACTTGGTACCTGAACACTAGCAACTCCTCCTTCCTCTCCCCTCCTTCCGTCTTCCACACATCAAGAACGTTTCAATAAAGGTAAGTGTCAAGTTATTACTGTTTTATACTTCATGTCTCATTCTTTTCTGTGTAATTTAATGTTGAAACAAAATTTATTTTAATACTTTTGGGTGTCTGGAACGGATTAATTGAATTTCCATTATTTCTTATAGGGAAAATTGATTCGGAATTAGTAATATTCGGTGTTAGTAGTGCCCTCTGGAACAGATTAATTACGAAAACCAGGGGTCCACTGTATTTCCAATATTCCACAAGCCAATTGTAGAACAATCATTTTCTTATGATTCCTGCCAATATTATTGCATTTACTTCAATAATAAATGGTGAGCTTCATGAAATAAGTCAATAACTTACTTCCGAGATATTCATATACAGTGGAACCCCGAGTAACGTAAAAACTTCATTCCAGAAGCCTGCTCAAGTGCCATTACCGAACAAATTTACTCCCTTAAGAAATAATGTCAAGTAGGTTAGTCCATTTCAGACCCAAAAATACACTTACAAAAGCACTTACAATATTATACTTACATAATTGTACGATTTCCGGGGTGTTCGTTACTCGGGGTTCCACTGTACAGTAGACCCCCCGCTTGTAAGTGCTTGTGGAAGTGTATTTTTGGGGGTCTGAAATAGACTAACCTACGTGACATTATTTCTTAAGGAAGTAAATTCATTCGGTAATGGCACTTGAGCAGGCTTCTGGAATGAATTTTGCTCGTTAGGCGGGGGTCCACTGTATCACTGCACTAGTGATCTAGTGCAGTTAGCCTCTCAATAACTTTGTTTTCTCTTACCCAGGACCAAAGAACAAGTTATAGGAAGGAGCAGTAATGATTTTATATGCTCAGACTAGTCCTGAACACTCGCCATATTATGGCCTATTTTTTGGGGGGGCTGGAACGGATTAATGGCATTTCAATTAATTTCAATGAGGAAAATTGATTTGATATACAGTGGACCCCCGGATTTCATACTGCTCCAAACTCGAACAATTATTGTAAGTGTATTTTTGGGGGTCTAAACGGACTAATCTAATTTACATTATTCTTTATGGGAACAAATTCATTCGGTAACAGCACTTGAACAGCATTCTGGAACGAATTAATGACGAAATCCGGGGGTCCACTGTACGAGTAAATTGATTTACGAGCTCAGTCACGGAACGAATTAAACTCCTAAGTCAAGGTATCACTGTATCTTTCATTTTATCAACACAGCACAAGAAACTGCCCAATCAACTATTTCAACTATCCAATAAAGTGATCAGATATTGGTAATTTGGCCAATTTCACACAAATTTGAAAATAAGCCAATTTCAAAATAGGGTCCAGAATAAACAATGCGGGCAAACCTGGCACTAAAATATAATTTCATCTGTTCATTAATTACATTCCCAGCCTTTTCACACAAATTCCATCTTGAAAACAACCTGTCCTCACTTAACAACAGGGTTCCATTCCTAAGAGTAGGTCGGTAAGTGAACTGGTCATTAAGCTAGAAGCATACTGTACTGTTATTGGGTTTGTGTCAACCATCTTTAGATATTTTATTAATGTCACCTTAGCACCATTTATAACATTTCTGGTATATTTTTAAATGTTTTGTACAGTAGTTTACTGTACACTGTAATAAAACAGAATAGAGGAAATCAGCCCTTATATACATTATTTAGGTTTCCATACTGGTTGGAGAGATGGTTGTAAGTCCGAGTAGTCAGTAAATGAGTAGTCGCTAAGTGAGGAAAGGCTGTATTTATTCTCACAAAATAAAAAGATTTATTGTTATGCATTATTGTAATAATTGTATAAATAATGTCAGTGCATTTGTGAACGCATATTAAACCAACCAGTTGAACACGTATTGGATGAGTTATGTGATGTTTAATCTGGAATATCGGCAAAAATCGAATATTTCTGCTACTCTGAACTCAATTTCAAGTTACTTCCATTCCTGAAACCAATCAAAATCATCTCTATTTCTGTAATATATCTTCCATTCTATCAAATGATACCATGAAACCGAAAATACAACCATAAAAATCATCCGAAAATATACAGTAGGGCCCCACTTATACGGCAGGTTAGGTTCCAGGCTAGTGCCTTAACCCTTTGGGGGTCGACAGGCCTTCTCAGGAAAGTGTTCATAGAGTCGAAATTTTTTGGGAAAAAAATCTTATGAAATGATAGAGAATCTTTTTCCGATCATAACGCCACCAAAATTATGAAATTTGATCGAAAACTAACGAAATTATGCTTTCGCGAAGTTATCGGTATCTATGACACTGACGCATCGGCGATTTCACCCACTTCGAGCCCTATTTTCTACAAATTCCCATGTTTCAGTCTCCTAAAATTATAGCTATTTCGCTAGAACTCCATTTCTTCTATCGAATGAGTAGAAGAAACTGCCTATTTACCAATTTCATCTACCCAAAACAGTGGTCAGAAAATGGCAATTTTCCAATTTCACATAAATTTCAAACGATGCCAATTTCAAAATAGGGTCCAGAGTAAACAAGGCAGACATTCCTGGCACTAAAATAACATGTTCTCTGTTCATTAGCCACGTCTCCAGGCCCCTGTTCCATTACTTTTGCTTTCCATTTTGAATTTTTATTCTCACAAAAATAGAAGATTTACTGTTATGTATACAACTGCATCATTGTAAAAATGGTATAAATAATATCAGAGCACTTGTGCATGAATATAAGACTCGCCAGTTGATGTGTATTGGACGCATGGTGTGATTTGTTTACTCTTCAACATCGTCAAAAATCGAACATTTTCGCTACTTTGAGCTCAATTTCAAGGTACTTGTCATTGTCATACCAATCAAAATCATCTCTATTTCTGTAATATATCTTCCATTCTATCAAATGAGACCAAGAAAACGAGAATACATCAATAAATACCATACAAAAATCGACTGCAAAGTCGCTGTTTTAATCGAAAAAAACGGTCAGAGTTTTTTTTCTCTCATTATGCAGTGTGTACTGCAGGATTTTTTTTATACTGCGCACACTGACCACACACATCCATTCTTTCATATGTATGCCTACCAGATGTTTTCTGCTTAAATTGAGGCCGCTAGAATTTGGGCGTACTAGTACGGCACCAACCCCTGCTCGTAAAACGTACTAGTACGGCACCGACCCCGAAAGGGTTAAAGTAGATATCGCCGAAAAACAGAACGTCATTTTTTTCCACTTATAAATGCCAGACAACAAGCTTACACTAATTTATATTAAGTTAGCAATAGCACTAGGCATTATAAAACACAATAAAAAGTAAGATACACACAGAGTACACTTATTACTTACCTTAAAGTATTAACATTGCTACCTTTTGCATAGTTCTTTGGGGCCCTAGGATTATCTGAGTGATAAATTATCATAGGTTTTAACTTGCAATCCCCAGCAGCATTAGCTCCTAGCAAGTGTTAGTTGACACTCTTGGGTTATTCTGGGTTCTCTACACATATGCTGCTATATGTAACTATTTGATGGCTATCTCAGCGATCATCATATACCTTGTTAGTAAGTTTATTCAGGTACAGTATACACAAATACAGTTACATAGATTATCATACATAGCAGAATATGCGTAAAGAACCTAGGATAACCCAAAAAAAGTCAATTCACTCAGTTCAATCATTTCTAACTTGGCACTTAAAGTAAGAGGCTTACGACTCCTCTTTTTATCACAACTAAGCTTATACGCCATAGTCAATGAAAGCCAACTAGTTAACGGAAGAGTAAACGAGAGAGAACGAGATACGGAGTTCAGACAAGGTAAAAACACAAACTGAACAGGTAGTGGGCGGTCACTCGGTCAGGCGAAATGAATGCGTATTAATACGTGTCCACTTTTAGTTCATTCACGTATTGTTTTCTGTGGCCGACTGGAAGACTTGATTTATATCCAGTTGGGAGATTTAGTGTCCTCAATCTATCACACATAAATGCTGGAGTTGTCTATAATAGATGAGACAACACTATAATTTAAGTCTCTGTCATTCTCAGATATGAGGATGGGGGTGAGTATACTATTCCTTGAGGAACACGACTCTTCACTGTGGCAGCCTCCGACAGTTACTATTACTGTTTTTGTTATATGGACTGAAAGTTAAAAAAAAATTCATCTGCCCATACTCTCTCCTGGACTCTGAATGATGCACTTAATTTCTGGTCAATGTTTCCTATTTCTCTACCAGTATTTCAATTTGTTCTTAAGAAAGTTTAAAACCTTGGAGAAGCTCTTGAGATTTGTATTTGCCTCTAGAAAGGGAATCTCCCCCTCCCTCCCTCCCTCTCCAATACCTTTTCTTAATGCTATGTATCGGGAGCAACTTCTCAAGGCACATGTTTAAATTTGTCTAACATTAACTTTCCAGCTTATTTTGGCAAGCTCATAGCTTATTTGTTGTGTTTAATGTAATTCCTAAAACAATCAATTGAAGCCTCACAATGGTTTGTGAGAGCTGCTAAGGGCAGGTAAACTTCAATTAGGTAAAATGAGTGCAAAAGCAATGAAATTTAAAAATTGACCCTAATTGTTGTTGATTCATTTTAATTTGGGAGATTTTACTATTCCCAGGAGGTTATAACTAGAACAAGTGATGGACCAATGTTAGCCTCAGAGTAGTACATAATTATGATGATGAACCATGCTGGTCCTTAATGTTATAACTTTAGGCAAGTTGAATGTTGTTAGATTCAGGAAGATTGGAGGTTATAACTAAGTCATGGACATGCTGGGTTAGGAGGGTAGTCAAGGAGAGAGGAATGAGTGCCAGGTTTATCAGACCATAAGTGTACATTACTACAGTGGACCCTCGGTTAACGAATACCCCGGAAATCGTGCAATTATGTAAGTATAATTTTGTAAGTTCTTGTGGAAGGTATTTTGGGGGTCTGAAATAGACTAACCTCAGTGAAATTTTTCCTTAAGGGAGTAAATTGTCGGTAATGGCACTTGAGCAGACTTCAGAGTGAAGTTTTTACGAACGGGGGTCCACTGTATTCCCTGTGACTACTTACTTCTTCGGTCTATCTTAATTACTAATTGCATAGTTACTAATTACTCCCCCCACTGTAATGAAGTTTAGAAGCCCATTTTGTTTATTATTCACTATTTTTATGGATGTATGCATGTGCATACACGTGCATGCATGTGTACATTCACCTAATTGTGGTTGTAAGGGGCGAGACATAACTCTTGGTCCCACCTCTTCGCTGGTCACTACTAAGATCCACTCTTTCCCTGCTGCAAGAGCTTTATTGTACCTCTTCTTAAAGCTAGGTATGGATCCTGCCTCCACTACATCACACTCCAGACTGTTCCACTTCCTGACAACTCTATGATTGAAGAAATACTTCCTAACATCCCTATGACTCATCTGAGTTTTCAACTTCCCATCTCTTGAAACATTCTGTCCCTATCTACCTTGTCAACTCCTCTCAGTATTTTATGTTTTTATTATGTCTTCCCCTATCTCTCCTGTTTTCCAGTGTCATCAGGTTAATTTCCTTTAACTTCTCATAGGACATACCCCTTAGCTCTGGGATTAGTCTTGTTGGAAAACCTTTGCAATTTCTGTAATTCTTTATGTACATACAAATGCATGTGCGTGCATTTAAGGGGAAAGGGAATGAAAGGAGTATGCAGTTTTTCAACAGAGGTGCCACACACTCTGATGTGCCATGGATAGTGCCCAGGGGTGTCACTGACAAGGTTAACAAAACTGATGCTCTGAAAAATAAATCAAGAATTTGGGCAGTCAATGTGAAGGAAAGAAACATGAAAACTAAGAGCAAAAGGCTACAATGAGGGCATGTCTGTCTCAATATTCCACCTAATATCAAAAGGATTTTCAATCACACTGAGCTCAAATATCTCACTATAAAAGTTACAGACAAGTCGATTTCTGTTTTGTTTATTTTATTGAAATCTGGTTGCAATCATAATGAGTTATTTATGCAAGACATGAATTAGGTCATACACAAAAAAAAGTGGTTATGGATTATTTACAGTGGGCAAAGTCAGGGTATTTTTCCAGAATGGTTAGCAACATACCACTGTGGATAAAATACTTTGACATTTCTTATTCATTTCTGAGTGAGTTGTCTCTGAATCCATTAATTTTATCACATTTCAGTACATAATGACACAAGGTGTGACTATTGTGCATCTGACAAAGTTTACACTTAATTTGGTCTACATCTGGTGGGGGTGCCCTCCCAGAGATGCTGGTAACCCAGCCAGAGCCAGGCAGTAGTGATATCCAAGAATCTGCTTATTTTGTGTAACGGTATAGGCATGTGATGATTTAAGGGGTGTAAATGTATGCATGAGGATTTAAAGGGGGTGTAGATGCATGTGTGAGTACATAAGCATGTTGGGAGGGTACTGAAGAATCAGGAACCTATGACTCAAGTTCTCTCTTAGTGTACTTGTTGAGCCCTTGAAGTTTATTGTAGTTACTTTGTACCATCTGTTAAGTCTCTTGTTTTCATATGGAGTGATTCTAGTGTTTAAAATTCTAGGGACCAAAGTCCTAGAGATTTCCCATGTATATTATAACATCTTGATGCCATGTCTTTGCACACATATTCATGAGTCATAGTTTGTGCTGAAAATACTATTACAGTATCATTTCTTTCAGCTTCAAAAACTTGCATCCTGAAAGTATTAGATCGCAGTTTCCAGCCGGAGAGAATTAAGATTGAGCCTATCCATTTCTTTTGGCCTCCTTGCAAAGACTAATTATCAGCCCTATCATATTGTTTTCACAATTAAACTATTTAGCATCCTTAAATGTCATGGTCTTTAACACTGCTTTCTAACTTATGAGTAAGATACGTTTTCGAGTTAAGATTTGAAAATTCCAGTACTCTCAAGTTTCTCTTCCAGGGAAAGTTCTTCACATTACAAGGAAGGGTATGCCACATGCAACTGTCACTCCTTCTGAGAGTTTGTTGATATAGTTAACATTGGTTTGGAAAGGTAGTTATAGTGAACATCTCCTATAGTTATTGTCTTGATGGTGTTTCAATTTAGGTTGGATAAATTCATGAGTGAGAGTTGGTTGAGGATTGCTCATGAGTAAAAATTTAAAGCTTATTTTGAGCATTTAAGATTGGGTTGAACATATCCAGTACTTATCTACACAAGTTTCTCTGATCCAGTGGAACAGTTCTTCAGCATTGCAAGGAAGGTGTTATGCCCTGACAGGTGCAACCTGTCTGACTCCTGTCCAGGAGAGTTTGTAAAATGCAACCATTAACCTTTTCACTGTTGGTGCCATACTACAGCTTGCAAACCAGTGTAGGTGACATAGTATTAAGGCAAAATTCTAGCGGCTTCAAATCTAGCAGGAGAAAGCTGTTAGACCTACATGTGAGCGAATGGATCTGCATGGTCAGTGTGTGCAGTATAAAAAAAAATCCTGCAGCACGCACTGCACGAGAAAAAAAATGACTGTTTTTGGATTAAAATGCCGAATTTGAGGTGTATTTTTGTATGATATTTATGGTTGTATTCCCGTTTTCTTTTTCTCATTTGATAGAATGGAAGATATATTACAAAAATAGATTTGATTTTGAATGGTTTACTGAATAAACGTACAGGGGTGCCACTAGCACGTTGAGGGACAACACAATAAGTGTCAGGGGCCCAAGATTGTTCAACTGCCTCCCAGCATACATCAGGGGGATTACCAACAAACCCCTGGCTGTCTTCAAGCAGGCACTGGACAGGCCCCTAAAGTCGGTACCTGACCAGCCGGGCTGTGGTTCGTACGTTGGACTGCGTGCGGCCAGCAGTAACAGCCTGGTCCAACAGAAGGCCTGGTCACGGACCGGGCCGCAGGGCGTTGACCCCTGGCATTCTCTCCAGGTAGACAGTCAACCCTTTGTTTTTGTGTGTCTCAGTTTTCGGTGATTTTGGTTTTCGGGCACTTTTTTCGTGAAAATATTGTCTTAGTTTTCGTTGATGGAACCGAACCTGTCCAGTGCACATACAAAGCCCATAAGCCCACCTCCCACGCACATTCTCAGGCAGTGTAGCATTGTTTCTGGTCGAGTGAACATTATCCTGCGAGTTCATACAAAACATTTCTTAACAATTCATTGTTTTTGGCCCTTGATTATTGTGTGTGACTGCTAAATAAGACACCATGGGTCCAGAAAAAGTTCCTAGTGCCAGTCCTTTGGTAAAGAAAGTGAGAAACACGATGGAATTTAAGGAAGAGTGTAGCAGGCATGCAGGGAGTGTAGCAAGAAAGCAGGGAGTGTAGCAGGTATGCAGGGAGTGTAGCAGGAAAGCAGGGGGGAGCGGGAGGAGGAAGAGGAGGGAGTGTAGCAGAAGCGAAGTGTAGAAGCAGGGAGGATGTAGCAGGCAGGCAGGTAGGGAGTGTAGCAGGCAGGCAGGGAGTGTAGCAGGCAGGCAGGGAGTGTAGCAGGCAGGGAGGGAGTGTAGCAGGCAGGAGGGAGTGTAGCAGGCAGGGAAGGAGTGTAGCAGGCAGGCAGGGAGTGTAGCAGGCAGGCAGGGGAGTGTAGCAGGCAGGAGGGAGTGTAGCAGGCAGGGAGGGAGGTAGCAGGCAGGAGGGAGTGTAGCAGGCAGGGAGGGAGTGTAGCAGGAGAGGGAGTGTAGCAGGCAGGAAGGAGTGTAGCAGAGCAGGGAGTGTAGCAGGAGCAGGGAGTGAGCAGGAAGCAGAGGTAGCAGGAAAGCAGGAGTGTAGCAGGAAAGCAGGGAGTGTAGCAGGAAAGCAGGGAGTGTGGAAAGAGGAGCAGGCAGGAGAGGTAGCAGGCATGCAGGGAAGTGACCCCGGATAAAGACTTGGTACCTAAATCCTTATGGAAGGGAATTTCCTTCAAACAATAGCCTCTCTTCCCTCTCCCTTCTCCCTGTCTTCTATCCAGCAACATCAGTCTTCAATAAAGGTAAGTATCATATTGAATGTTCATTCTTTTGTGCATGTAAATATCTTTAGCCCCCCTTTTTTTTTTATACTTCTGGGTGTCTGGAACGGATTAATTGAATTTACATTATTTCTTATGGGAAAATGGTTTTGGTTTCGCGATCCCTCTGGAACAGATTAAACACGAAAACAAAGGTTGACTGTACCTTGAAATCGAGCTCAAAGTAGCGGAAATGTTAGATTTTTGCCGATGTTCAGGAGTAAACAAATCACGTCACCGTCCAATATGTCTCCAACTGGCCAGTTTAATACGCAGTCACAAATGGGGTGTCATTATTTACACAATTATATAATAATGCAGTAGTCTGCATAACAGTAAATCTTGTTTTTTGTGTGTGAATAAAAATTCAAAATGGAAAGCAAGAGTAATATAAGAGGGGCCTGGAGACGTGACTAATGAACAAGATAATGTTATTTTAGTACCAGGAATGTCTCGATTGTTTATTCTGGACCCTATTTTGTATTTTGAAATTTGCATGAAATTGACCAAATTGCCAATTTCTGACCACTTTATTGGGTAGTTGAAATCAGCAAATGGGCAGTTTCTTGTACTCAATCAACAGAACAAAGGTCATTGAAATATATTATAAACAACAACGGGCCTAAGACTGATCCCTGTGGAATACCACTTGTTACAGATCCCCACTCGGATTTAACCCCATTTATGCACACTCTGCTTCCTATTGGTCGAGTCATGGCTCACCAATAGGAAGCAGAGTGTGTGCATAAATGGGGTTAATGAGTGGATATGTAACAAGTGGTTCCACAGGGATCAGTCTTAGGCCGTTGTTATAATGTATATCATGACCTTGATGAGAATTACTAGTGATATGAGCAAATTCGCCAATGACACGAAGATAGGTAGGATAATTGATTCTAACGTAGATGTCAGGGGAACTTCAGAGGATTTAGACAGACTAAATTCCTGGTCAGAAAAGTGGCAGATGCAGTTCAATGTAGATAAATGCAAGGTTCTGAAGCTCGGGAGTGTCCATAACCCAAGCACTTATAAGTTAAATAACGTAGAACTTAGCCATACAGATTGCGAAAAGGACTTGGGGGTTATGGTAAGCAGCAACCTTAAACCAAGACAGCAATGCCTAAGCGTACGTAATAAGGCAAACAGATTACTGGGATTTATATCAAGAAGTGTAAGCAACAGAAGTCCAGAGGTTATATTACAGCTTTATACATCGTTAGTAAGGCCTCACCTAGATTACGCAGCTCAGTTCTGGTCTCCATATTACAGAATGGATATTAATTCGTTAGAAAACATTCAGCGTAGAATGACTAAATTAATACATAGCATTAGAAATCTTCCGTATGAAGAAAGATTGAAGACCCTAAAATTACATTCACTTGTAAGACGAAGAATGAGGGGAGACATGATCGAGGTATACAAGTGGAAAATGTGTATTAACAAAGGGGATATAAATAAGGTCTTGAGAATATCTCTCCAAGAGAGAACCCACAATAATGGATTCAAATTAGATAAGTTTAGATTTAGAAAGGATATAGTTAAGTATTGGTTTGGAAATAGGGTAGTTGATGAGTGGAACAGTCTGCCTAGTAGGGTTATTGAAGCTAGGACCTTGGGTAGTTTCAAATTTAGGTTGGATAAATTCATGAGTGAGAGAGGTTGGATTTGAGTGGGGATTGCTCATGAGTAAATAGAATTATCAAAGCTTATTTCTTGGGTAGCATTTAAGATTGGGTTGAACAAATATCTTGTTAGTGGGATGGAATGTGAAGGACCTGCCTAGTATGGGCCAACAGGCCTGCTGCAGTGTTCCTCCTTTCTTATGTTCTTATGAAATAGCTACGAGTTTGGTCGACTGGAACAATGGAATTTCCGAAAATAGGGCTCAAAGTGGGCGAAATCGCCGATGCGTATACATACATCACCGAGACCACTAACTACGCAAGAGCATAATTCCACAAGTTTTCCATCAAATTTCGTACTTTTGGTCTCATTATCATTGTAAGAGAATGGGTCTGCGTGGTGGGTGTGCGCAGTATGAAAAAAATCGGGGACTCAGTGGTGCATTGTGGGAGCGCCAAGTTTGAAGTCATTGTTCACCATGCCTCGCGGAAAGAAGTACCTCACTCCCCGGCGAATTGGAGGCCTTCTCTTCCCAAGTGATAGTTCAAACAGCGATGGAAGTGCCAGTGAAAGTGAATTACATGGTTTTCAGGAGGGTATTACCGAAAGTAGTGCCCAGGATAACATAATTAGTGATGAAAACCCAGATGACCCACAGCCTTCCACATATGGTGCTGGGCCGTCTCATTCACGTTCACCTGTACCAGGACGAAAGAGGAAACTATTTCACCGTGTACAGGACTCTGATGTGAGCAGTGTAAGTGATGATGACAGTGATTTCAAAGTTATTGAAAGCAGTTCTAGTGGCGACAGTGAGGGAGAATATTCTCCAGTGAAGCGGCAGTATGTACGACGCTACATGCATTCTGGTAGTGTGCCATATGCTATTCCAAGGAAAAGGAGTAAATCTCGGAGTACATCTCTTGGCCCTACACCACGAATTGATAGTGAAGATGATGATATTGTGACAATGGGGATGCGTAATGTGCGTGGGGTAGTAGGTGGTTGTGGTGGTGGTGGCACCAGGAGCGGGCCACGCTGCTACCCACGCTGCTAACTCAGCACACCCACACCCAACCACCCCCACACTCCCACAACCTGCACAACCACAACCTGCACAACCACAACCTGTACAACCACAACCTCCTCAACCACAACCACCTGTCAATATCCAGTACCCACCAGCAGACCGCATCTGGGATTGGCACCAAGGAGACAATTTTGTTCCCAATCCCCATGACTTTGATGAAACACAAAGTGGATTACGGCCATCGTGTACACTTCGGAACAATGCTACTGAGCTAGAATACTTTCAGTTATTCTTCGATGAACCCCTGATGGACATTATTGTCAGGGAAAGCAACACATACTATGAGTACACCATGGCAAACACAATTCTTTCACCAAGGTCACGGCTACACCAGTGGAAGGACACAACTGTGGCAGAGATGTACGTACTTGTTCTTTGCCACAATAATGCTTATGCCACATGTGTATAAGCACACTCAACACATACTGGTCGAGAGAACACCTGATTTCAACCCCAAGTTTTAGTGATATTATACCAGTGAATCGTTTTTTGATAGTTACGTATGCTACACTTCTCAGACAAAACCAGGCCTGACAGAAACAACAGGTTATACAAGATCAGGAAAGTGTTTATGTACACGAAACAAAAGTGCTGTATGTATTTTTATCCCTTCAGGAAGCTTGTTATTGATGAGTCTTTGATTTTGTTCAAAGGCAGACTGTCATTCAAGCAGTATATACCAAGCAAGAGGAAACGCTTTGGTATAAAGTTATTTGTACTGTGTGATTGCAAAAGTGGTCTGGTTTTGGATATAATTGTGTACACTGGCAGTAATACATTGCAAGATACCAGGAAGTTATTGGGTATCTCTGGTCATGTGGTTAGAACAATAATAATAATAATAATAATAATAGTTTATTTGGACATGATACAAAGAATTACAATGGGTTATGAGATGTTATGAGGTGTACATGCCAAAAGCCCCTAATATGCAGGGCATTTTGGGCAGACATAAAATTAAGTTAAGACTAAATGGTAAGAATTTTAGTAAATAGTTTACAATATGAGTACTATAGTTGAGTATTTAATATGAAATTTGAACATGGTTTAGACATGACATTTTTTAAACATAGTTTTATACTTTTATCTTATTTATAAAATTAATTAAATCAGATTAAACAAATTAAATCAGTAATTTGTGTTGCAATAACAAATTATATGGTCATTAGATGAGTTACAAGGAGCACAAGGGTACATAAGGGGCATATATTATATACTGATAACTGGTACACAAGCCCTTTACTCAGTGATTTCTTGCGAGTGAACATGACAGACGTGTGCGGCACAGTGCGTGCAAATCGAAAATATATGCCTAGGTTCGACGTTGCCACTCGTAGAGGTGAAGTGCAGGTGTTTGCTGTCAATGACATCATGGCATTTCGGTGGCAAGACAAACGTGATGTCACATTGTTGACATCAGTTCATGGACATGAAATGGTAGACACTGGCAAGCAGAATAGAGACCAATGAACCCATTCTAAAACCTGCAGCTGTGATGGACTACAACCTCAATATGCACTTAGTGGACAAATGTGACATGCAGATTGGGTTTGCTGATTGTGTCCGCAAAAGTTATAAGTGGTACATAAAACTCTTTTTCCATCTTCTTGACATTTCCAAGCTGAATGCTTATAACATGTACAAGTTGAAGACCAACAACAAACCCAAATATGGTGAATTTTGTTTGTCAGTCATCAGACAAATAATATTCAAGTACCAAGGAACAACACCTGCAATAGACCAGCGCCCACGAAATTATCAACACATGCCCTCTCGTAAGAGGCCGGGTGATCACTACCCCATACAACTGCCTGCTACTACTCAAGAAAAATGCTCAGAAGAGGTGTTTTGTCTGTAAACATACCACAAAACGCCCATAAACACGCAAACACTCGTTTTATGTGTGAGGAATGTAAAGTACCACTGTGCATATACCCATGTTTCAAAGAATTCCACAAGCTGCAGGAGTTCTAGGAGTGTTCAGTGAGTGTACATTTGTATATATATTATAGAACAATAGTAATGAACATTTTTTGTTTGTGTAAACAAGTTTTGTAAATAATATAAAGATACTAATGTTTATGCTAGTATTGTGTTGCATACGAGTGTATATATAAACAATGCACCTTACCTTGGTCTAACAGGCCACATTAGTTACATAAAAAAAAGAAAATATTGAAAAAAACAAGAAATCTACGAATGGAAGTAAAGAAATGTTTACTGAGTGAGCGGCATTCGCCGCTGTTGCCATACGCGGCTCATTTTCTGCCAACTTTACACCTCCATATCTCGGTAAGTATTGATCGCAAAAATCTGTTTTTAGGATAAAAACAATCAGAAAAATAATCAACAATTTGATAAGAAAAAATAATTATTTTTTATTTCCGAATATTTTGCAACAACAGGAGAGCACTCAGGATTGAGAGTTGCAACAGTCAAAGGGTTAAATGTACATAACTCAGAATTGATGAAGGAAAAAAGGTGAGTGGTGCGTTGAGGTATCTGTGGAGACAAAAAACGTTATCCATGGGGGCAAAGAAGGGAATGTACGAAAGTATAGTGGTACCAACACTCTTATATGGGTGTGAAGCATGGGTTGCAAATGCTGCAGCGAGGAGAAAGCTGGAGGCAGTCGAGATGTCCTGTCTAAGGGCAATGTGTGGTGTAAATATTATGCAGAAAATTCGGAATGTGGAAATTAGGAGAAGGTGTGGAGTTACTAAAAGTATTTGTCAGAGGGCTGAAGAAGGGTTGTTGAGGTGGTTTGGTCATTTAGAGAGAATGGATCAAAGTAGAATGACTTGGAGAGCGTATAAATCTGTAGGGGAAGGAAGGCGGGGTAGGGGTCGTCCTAGAAAAGGTTGGAGGGAAGGGGAAAGGAGGTATTGTGGGCGAGGGCTTGGACTTCCAGCAAGCATGTGTGAGCGTGTTAGATAGGAGTGAATGGAGACGAATGATTTTTGGGACATGACGATCTGTTGGAGTGTGAGCAGGGTAACATTGTGTGAAGGGATTCAGGGAAACCAGTTAATTGATTTAGTTGGACTTGAGTCCTGGAAATGGGAAGTACAATGCCTGCACTTTAAAGGAGGGGTCTGGGATAGTGACAGCTGGGAGGGACAATTCTCAGCTGTCGTATCTGAGCTCCTCTGCAAAGACAGTGAGTATGTATGTGTGTGGTGATAGTGTTGAATGATGATGAAAGTATTTTCTTTTTGGGGATTTTCTTTCTTTTTGGGTCACCCTGCCTCGGTGGGAGACGGCCGACTTGTTGAAAAAAAAAAAAACTCGGAAAAACTTACTGATAACGAAACACGTTTAATTTTGAAAAATTATTTCCCGTTTTGTCAAAGCAAATGAAATCTCAAAAATTTATGCTAAATTTGTTTTTGCTTTTTTGCCTTTTTATTGCATGCACACTAGTTTCTTGTTAGATGAATTCAACGTGTTTTAATGCTTCAAACATGGCAAAATGCATGGCTTGACATAGCTCCACTTGGAATATGCAGCATAAACTAGTGCAATTTTTTTTTTTACTGCTTTTGTTTTTAACACTATTTACAAGGAATACTTATGGTATAACAATTATTTCAAGGTTTAATACTCCTCAAAACATGGAAATAAGTCACACTGCTTGACTACATTGCATTATGCTAGCTTAATAATTATATGTTTATGTTTAAGGGAATAACCAAGATTATATACGTACACAATGTAATTTCTGTGTATCCAAAACACCTGTTTGCCTTCCAGATCACTGTAAAACATATATTTACTAGGAAATCTTACAGTGTTTCAAGGTGTAATGCTCATGGAAACATGGAAATAAGTTACGTCTTAATTTCTTGGGTAGTCCTAAGTTAAATTTACATTGTGTGCTATTTTACTGATATTCACTGTTAGTATTGTGAAGCTGTGATAAATTTGGAATGAATAAGTCATCTTCCTGGCAGTTCCACACACTGTTTGCCAACAGAGAAGCTTGTGGTGGAACAACATGGCCTGCTTTCATTGTTTACTTAAGCTAGTTAGTGAGTGTTATTCATGATACACTGTGTGGATGTGCCTCGTCTTAGATTTTTTTTTTTTCAAAGGAAGGAGAAGGTTGTAGGAGACCCGAACAGTTAAGCTAAGGTCAAAAATTATTGGCACAAAAAACTGTGCATACTAGAACAACATACACATCCTTGTCACCTGCAAACTAGTATGTTGGTCACTGTTAAGGGTTAAATACGTACACCAATTGTCAGCTCAACTGTTTGGGCCTCCTTCAACCTCTTCATGCCTATGAAATAATCTAAGACTAGGTATACCTGGAGTACACCTGGAGGGTGTTTCGAGGGGGGTCAACGCCCCTGCGGCCCAGTCCATGACCAGGTCCCCATGCAGTGCATCATGGGTAACACCATCTCTAAAAGCAAACAGGATTTGAAATTGACAGGATACATTATTCATTCCAAAATTTACTACAATTTCATGATACTAACTGAAATTCAGCCAAAAAAGTGCTCTATGGAGATTTAACCTAGAATAATCCAACATTCAAACATGACTTATTTCCTTGTTTTGAAGAATATTGTACCTTGAACAATTCTATGATGATTTCCTCTTATACAGTGATACCTTGCATATACGGCCTGCCATTATCTGAACCTCGCCAATATCCGAACAGGCCCTGGGAAAGGGCAAAATTCTAAAATTATTACCGAAGCATCCAAACAGCTGTTCGGATGTTTTCTGCCGCCTCAAAAACTGGAAAAGTGCCGAAAAAAAGTGATGGCGAAGCCACAGAGCTTGGAACTCTATCAGTGTGTGATGAAATGGTACCTACAACAACGTGGTAGTGGTATGATGGTTCATTGCGCCCAACTTAAAATGGCTGCAGAAATCCAGGAGGCTGTTATTCGAGCCCAGTGTCCGGTCCCACCACCAGATGACATTAGACTTGTTTTTTAAACCTACAACACCGTCGTCAATGGCGATACGATGGTACGGATGCACATTTTTCCCCCTCACGTATCCGGAAACTCCGTATTTCCAAACCAGTATCAGGCCCATATAGTTCGGATATGAGAGGTATCACCGTTTGTTTTACAGTGGTTGTCAAGGCATATATGTTATGGACACTGAAATTACATTATTTAACCCAGGATACTCCCTTAAGTGAGGTTCCTCGATGCTGGCCCCTCGAGTGAGGTTCCTCGATGCTGGCCCCTCGAGTGAGGTTCCTCGATGCTGGCCCCTCGAGTGAGGTTCCTCGATGCTGGCCCCTCGAGTGAGGTTCCTCGATGCTGGCCCCTCGAGCGAGGTTCCTCGATGCTGGCCCCTAGAGCGAGGTTCCTCGATGCTGGCCCCTCGAGCGAGGTTCCTCAATGCTGGCCCCTCGAGCGAGGTTCCTCAATGCTGGCCCCTCGAGTGAGGTTCCTCAATGCTGGCCCCTCGAGCGAGGTTCCTCAATGCTGGCCCCTAGAGCGAGGTTCCTCAATGCTGGCCCCTCGAGCGAGGTTCCTCAATGCTGGTCCCTCGAGCGAGGTTCCTCAATGCTGGCCCCTCGAGCGAGGTTCCTCAATGCTGGCCCCTTGAGCGAGGTTCCTCAATGCTGGCCCCTCGAGCGAGGTTCCTCGATGCTGGCCCCTCGAGCGAGGTTCCTCGATGCTGGCCCCTCGAGCGAGGTTCCTCGATGCTGGCCCCTCGAGCGAGGTTCCTTGATGCTCCCTTAAGTGAGGTTCCTTGATGCTGGCCCCTCAAATGGAGTTTACTGATGCTCTTCATTCATGCAATTTGATTCCCCCCTCCCTTTCCCTGGACTTATCCTAAAGATTCCCATTCCGCAAGTACTGTATGACCCCTACAGGTAGCATTTCCCCTGTATTTATAATAATGCTCCTTGATGCTGGTGAGGAGCCCTTGATCCAAGAAATTGGACATACCCTGCTCTTCTTTGGATGGAACCTAAATGCCTCCCATTCCCCAGGCACTTAATGACCCCCCTCCCTCTGGATTTAGCCATTCTTCCTAAATATAAAAATTAACCCAGGATAAAGCAAGAAAACCATATAATGAGTCTTATTTCCATGTTTTTAGGGTTAGTGAAGGTTGAAATAATTGTAATATTATAAGCATTCCTTGTACATAGTTTTATAAGACCAAAGCAGTACATAGAAAAAAATTATTTGTTTCAATTTACACTGAATAATATGTTCCAAGTGGAGCAATGCTGGGCTATGCAATTCCCCACGTGCGAAGTACAATACTAAAACACCATGAAAAACATCTAATATCATAAGAAACTAATAAACACATGGTTAGACATTAAAAACAAAACAAAAATTGAGGAACAATCATAATTTGGCATCAATAAATTGTACAACAAACACAGTTTGTTGTACCATTTACTGATGTTGCCTATGAGTTATTTCTCATCAACTTCAACACAAAATACAGTGGACCCCCGGTGTTCGTCCTGCTCCAAACTCGCCCTTTTATGTAAGTGTATTTTTTAAATGCTTTTGTAAGTGTATTTTTGGGGGTTTAAAAGGACTAGTCTACTTTACATTATTCCTTATGGGAATAAATTCTTTTGGTAATGGCACTTGACCAGCATTCTGGAACGAAAAAATCACAAAAACCGGGGGTCCAGTATATTAAGTTTTCATCTGATTTTGTCCTTTTTTGTTTTATTCTGCTTAGAAAAACATTTTCAATTTGTAAGAAAAAAAATTTAAAAATTTTGCCAAGAAAGGAAATTTTTATTTCTGGGTATCTCACAGTAAAATTAAGGGTTAACTGACTAAATCCTCTCTTCACACAACATGGAAACAATGGATAAAAATCTATGGCTTCCAGACGGGCAATATTTTGTAAAGAATGCAGAGCCTCTTGCTTTCACTGTAAGTGATTTTGGTATGAAGATCTGGGACCAATCCATCCAGAAAATTCCAGGTGAAAATTACGATGCATATTTATTAATATGTTTTAAGAAATACAATTTGTAGGACTTCAACGATTCCAAATAATTTAGGTGCTTGATGGAATATATATGGACAACGAACGACATTTCTGTGTACATTCTCCAGATCTGTGATTTTGCCAACCTTAAAAAGAGCTGTTAGTGTATATCAAAATTCCAGACTGGAGCATTAACATTTGCCTACCATTTTCCTTGCAGCTGGGATAACAATACTAATGTGACCCTAAAATGCAAGATCTTCCAACATCATCTAAGCACCTCGCATTAATCTACTTTTTTGAGTTGCTTGAGTTTGTTCTATACTTAGCTCCATTTTCTATTTCCTTAATATTTGCAAAGCTCAGTAACTGAATATTGTCACTGAATATCATACTGTTTTCTGACTTCCTGGAACATTTGGTTTTTATCAGCATAGAGATTTTGCTGTCCTCAATAGATGCCACTCTGTGAACTGAAGTACAGTACAGTGGAACCTCCATTGACGAGTTTAATCTGTTCTGTGACCTTGCTCGTATCTGGATTTGCTCGTTTGCAGAGTCAATTTTCCTCATTTAAATTAACTGAAATGGAATTCATTCCAGTGGAATTCAGGCACCATAAAATACTTCAATAATTTCCCTAATATCAACTCTATGGCTTATTTATCTATCACAATTCATCTAATATGACATAATAAACAATATGACATAGACCTGACATTGGTTTTTATCAGCATGGAATTTTGCTGTCCTCAATAGATGCCACTCTGTTAACTGAAGTACAGTACAGTGGAACCTCCATTGACGAGTTTAATCTGTTCTGTGACCTTTCTCGTATCTGGATTTGCTCGTTTGCAGAGTCAATTTCCTCATTTAAATTAACTGAAATGGAATTCATTCCAGTGGAATTCCAGCACCATAAAATACTTCAATAATTTCCCTAATATCAACTCTATGGCTTATTTATCTATCACAATTCATCTAATATGACATAATAAACAATATAAATAACATAGAAACCTAATATATACTCAAGAATGAATAAAATATGTCATTATGTGACAAGTGGAGGTGGCCATAACCGCTCCAGCATTGTTGTGATATTCACTGCCATCTAGTGACGGCCTTTCGAAGCCATCTATTATTATAATTATTATTATATAGTACGTACATTATTATTATAAGTATTATTATTATTATTCTTTCTTTCAACACGTCAGGCGCCTCCCACCGAGGCAGGGTGGCCCAAAAGAAAAAACGAAAGTTTCTCCTTTTACATTTAGTAAGATATACAGAAGGGGTTACTAGCCCCTTGCTCCCGGCATTTTAGTCGCCTCTTACGACATGCATGGCTTACAGAGGAAGAATTCTGTTCCACTTATTATTATATTATTATACTATTATTATTATATGTACAGTCATACCTCGGGTAACGATGCTGTCAGGTAACGATATTTATAACGTAAAAAAAATGATTCCGGGTTACGATGTTTGCTTCGGGTAACGACATTCGTACCGGACGTGTTCGTGTGGCGCCCAGCTGAGCGCGCACTCCAGGGAGCGTCAGTGTGCTTTTGTTTACAAGCGAGAGCGACCACCCACCCACACCCACGCATTCATACCAGTATATTGTCATTATTCCACTGTTTTTATTGCTTGCAACTGCTAAATAAGCTACCATGGGTCCAAGGAAAGCTCCTAGTGGTAAGCCTGTGGCAAAGAGGAACAGAAATACATGTACGATAGAACTGAAGGAGACAATAGAAAAATATGAAAGTGGAGTGCGTATAAGTGAGCTGGCCAGGCTGTATGGTAAAGCCTTTTCTACCATCGCTACCATTGTGGCCAAGAAAAATACACGTAAAATCAAGGAAGCTGTTGTTGCAAAAGGTTCATCTGTGTTCAGTGACTCTCAAGCTGGTCCTAGTGGCATTCAAAGAAAAAGGGAAGTAACCCCAGAAAAGAACTTGGTATCTCCAAACACTAGCATACTACTCCACCTTCTCCCCTCCTCCCGTCCTCCACACATCAACAACTCTTCAATAAATGTAAGTGACATGTTATTGTACAATATTTACATGTGTATTTAGTTATTCTTCATTAAATTGTGTATTAGTATTTAATGTCAAAAAGTTCTAAAAAATATTTTATTTAACTACTTTTGGAAGTCTTGGACGGATTAAATTTATTTCCATTATTTCTTATGGGGAAAATTGATTCGGGTAACAATTGTTTCGGCTAAAGATATGCCCTCTCTGACGGATTAATATCGTACCCGAGGTATGACTGTATATTTTTATTATTATTATTATTATTATTCAGTATAAATAATTTGGAATTTTTATTCACACAAAAAATAGATGATTTACTGTTATGCAGACTACTGGATTATTGTAATAATTGTATAAATAATGTCATCTCATTCATGACTGCATATTGGAATGGAGGTGACGTCATTTGTTTACTCTTGAACATCGCCAAAAAATCGAACATTTCTGCTACTTTGAGCTCAATTTCAAGGTACAATCAAAATCATATCTATTTCTGTAATACAGTCATCCCTCCGTTTTCGTGTATCTCTGTTTTTGTGTGTTTCAGTTTTCGTGCAGTTTTTTCAGGGAAAATTTACCTCTGTTTTCGTGTGATTCCCTCCGTTTTCGTTCATGGTACAGAACCTGTCCAGTGCCCAGCACACATACAAAGCCCGCCTCCCACGCACATTCTCAGGCAGTGTAGCATTGTTTCTGGTTGAGTGAACATTATCCTGCGAGTTCATACTAAACATTTCTTAACAATCCATTGTTTTTGGCCCTTAATTATTGTGTGACTGCTAAATACGTAAGCCACCATGGGCCCAAAGAAAGCTCCTAGTGTCAGTCCTTTGGTAAAGAAAGTGAGGAACACCATAGAATTAAAGAAAGAAATCGTAGCAAAGTATCAAAGTTGAAGTGTAGCATTAACAGTGTAGCAAGTAAGTTAAGCCATTAATCGAGAGAAAAATGACGACACGTAACCTAACTCCTCCATTGTTTGTTTGAGGAATATAGGGACAGACTAGAGCTGCCATCTGCCAACATCTCCTCCAAGGTAAGTGTAAATCTTTCTTATTTATAGAAGTGTGAATATTCCTTATTTATAAATTAAAGTGTAAATATTTATTTATAAATTTAAGTGTAAATATTAATTTATAAATTTAAGTGTAAATATTTCTTATTTATAAATTATATACATTTACAGTGATGGAGTGAATGATGATGAAAGTTTTTCTTTTTCGGGCCACCCTGCCTTGGTGGGAATCGGCCAATGTGTTAATAAAAAAAATACATTGTGTGAATAGAGCTGGTGGCGGCCTGCTGCTGCTGCCGACCTCCACCAGCAGTGGCCCATATACCCAACAAAAACAATACTACCGCCAGTTCTCTCATACATAATGACATTTTATTCATTCTAGAGTATATATCATGTTTCTATGTTATTAATATTGTTTATTATGTCATATTAGATGAATTGTGATAGATAAATAAGCCGTAGAGTTTATATTAGTGTCGTATTGAAGAGCTATCTTGTCCTGCCTCCAAACTCTCCTGCCTCTCTCTTACATCAAACAAACCAGTTGTTGTTGCTGTTTCCAGCCTGGACAGGATTGAATTCTGTTCACTCCGTGAAGCTGACTGGAATCTAGTGGTGTGAGGCAGTGGTATGAGAGGCAGTGGTGGAAATGTGATGAGAGGCAGTGGTGTGAGAGGCAGTGGTGGTGAGAGGCAGTGGTGGTGAGAGGCAGTGGTACTTGTTTGTTGGTTGAGGCAGTGTTAGAGGCAGTGGTGGTAAGAGGCAGTCTTAATGTAGAGTGAGAGGTGAGTGAACAAGATTAAATGAATAAACGAGAGAGAATGAGAGTGTACAATGTTCGGGAGTTTTGTCAACAAACCAGTTATTGTTGCTGTTGTTACCAGCCTGGACAGGAATGAATTCTGTTCAATCCGTGTAGCCGACTGGAAAGAAGTGATCTAATGCAGTTAGCATTACAAACTCCGTTTTCTCTTGTGTAGCATTCATGCAGGGAGTGTAGCATTCATGCAGGGAGTGTAGCAGGCATTCAGGGAGTGTAGCATTCATGCAGGGAGTGTAGCATTCATGCAGGGAATGTAGCATTCATGCGCGTTGACCCCCAAAACCTTTTTCAGGTCTCCAGGTAAGCCCGATATTGCTTCTTCGTAATTGTCACATTTCTATTTTGTAGAAATAAAGAATTTGAATTTAAATTTTTGGCCTTGTCAAGTACAGGAATTCAACCAGCAAGACAAAAATCAAAATTTATGTTGTTAAAACACAAAGCAGAGAAAGTCTATATTTCAATGACTTTGTAGAAGTGAGCTCTTCTCTCTCACTCCTTCTTCTCTTCTCACTAATGCGTCTGAAGGGGGAAAGAATGGGAAGATGTTTTCATAGCTGGACCGAGTATGCCCGCCACCACATTCGTAATGACACACATATTTTATTCATTCTAGAGTGTTTATCAGGTTTTATCTTATTTATATTGTTTATTATGTCATATTAGATGAATTGTGATTGATAAATAAGCCGTAAAGCTGATATTAGTGTCACAATGAAGCATTTTGTCCTGCCTCCCAACAATAAACTCGCCTCCCTCGCTCCTCTCCATCTTCCATACACCAACAAGAGTCGCTAATAAAGGTAAGTGTGATGTTAAATGTTCATTTATACGTGTTATTAGTCCTTTATATTTACAGTGGTACCTCGACTTACGATGGTCCCCAAACTCACCCTTTTATGTAAGTTTATTTTTTTAAATGCTTTTGTAAGTGTAATTTTGGGGATCTAAAAGGACTAGTCTATTTTATATCATTTCTTAAGGGGATAAATTCGTTTGGTAATGGCACTTGAACAGGATTCTGGAATTAAAAAATATCGTAAGTCGAGGTACCACTGTATTTGTCATTCTTTTCTGTATGTAAATCTATATTTAATCTCTAAAAAAATATTTTTTGTTAATACTCCTGGGTGTCTGAAACGGATTAATTGAATTTACATTATATTTCTTATGGGGAAAATGGCTTCAGTTTTCGTGTGTTTCAGTTTTAGTGCATCCCTCAGGAACGGATTAAGCACGAAAACGGAGGGACCACTGTATATCTTCCATTCTATCAAATGAGACCATAAAAACGAGAATACAACCATAAAAACCATATGAAAATATACCGCTAAGGTGCAGCTAATGGCTGATAAGTGAACTCCTATATTTATGGTCCGATTTCTTTCATTTTTCGTGTACGTTAAGAAGCATCTCTCCATCATACATTGCCCAAGTTTCAATAAGATAGTCCAACAAACAACTGAGATCCAATTCCCTAAATCAAGAGCAAGAGCCTCTCACCAGCGTCAAGGAACCTTCCTTGAAACCCACTCACATCTGTAAATTTCGCAAAAAATCGACCAAGCGACTGATCATATCTGGAAAAATGAGCACGTGGATGCACTCTTGAGTGGAGGTTCCACTGTACTATGGTTTATGTCTCTATGTCTATCATGAGAATAAAAAGGAATTGGGAAGAGTACGTGTCCTGAGGAAGAGTTTTTCACTGTGGCAACCTCTTTACTTTGTTGACTATTACTCCTAAGGTTTGATTTGTTAAACATTCACCTGCCATTTCTAGATATTCCTTTTGCATGCATTCTGTGCACTAATACACACTGATTACAATTGTCAAAAGACTTTTGCAAAGGCTGTGTTTACACTACATTAGCATTTTGTCTGTCTTCCAGTGCATTCAAGATCATGTTGTAATGCCCCTACAAGTATGAAAGGAAGGAGTAACCTGTTCTAAACCCATTATGTGGATTAAAATAAGGGTCGGATGCGAAAAGTGGGTCATAATAAGCGTGTATGCACCTGGAGAAGAGAGGAGTGTAGAGAGAGAGAGATTTTGGAAATGTTAAGCGAATGTATAGGAACTTTTGAACCAAATGAGAGAGTAATTGTGGTAGGGACCTAAATGCTAAAGTGGGAGAAACATGCAGAGAGGGTGTAGTAGGTAAGTTTGGGGTGCCAGGTGTAAATGATAATGGGAGCCCTTTGATTGAACTTTGTATAGAAAGGGGTTTAGTTATAGGTAATACATATTTTAAGAAAAAGAGGATAAATAAGTATACAAGATATGATGTAGGGCGTAATGACAGTAGTTTGTTGGACTATGTATTGGTAGATAAAAGACTGTTGAGTAGACTTCAGGATGTACATGTTTATAGAGGGCTACAGATATATCAGATCACTTTTTAGTTATAGCTACAGTGGGAGTAAAAGGTAGATGGGATACAAGGAAAATAGAATCAGTAAGTAAAAGAGAGGTGAAGGTTTATAAACTAAAAGAGGAGGCAGTTAGGGTAAGATATAAACAACTATTGGAGGATAGATGGGCTAGTGAGTGTAGGCAATGGGGTCGAAAATGTATGGGGTAGATTTAAAAATGTAGTGTTAGAGTGTTCAGCAGAAGTTTGTGGTTACAGGCGAGTGGGTGCGGGAGGGAAGAGGAGCGATTGGTGGAATGATGATGTAAAGAGAGTAGTAAGGAGAAAAGTTAGCATATGAGAGGTTTTACAAAGTAGAAGTGATGCAAGGAGGGAAGAGTATATGGAGAGAAAAAGAGAGGTTAAAAGAGTGGTGAAGCAATGTAAAAGAGAGCAGATGAGAGAGTGGGTGAGATGTTATCAGCAAATTTTGTTGAAAATAAGAAAAAGTTTTGGAATGAGATTAATAAGTTGAGGAAGCCTAGAGAACAAATGGATTTGACAGTTAAAAATAGGAGAGGAGAGTTATTAAATGGAGAGTTAGAGGTATCGGGAAGATGGAGAGAATATTTTGAGGATTTGTTAAATGTTGATGAAGACAGGGAAGCTGTGATTTCGTGTGTAGGGCAAAGGGGGAATAACATCTTGTAGGAGTGTGGAAGAGCCAGTTGTGGGTGTAGGGGAAGTTCGTGAGGCAGTGGGTAGAATGAAAGGGGGCAAGGCAGCTGGGATTGATGGGATAAAGATAGAAATGTTAAAAGCAGGTGGGGATATAATTTTGGAGTGGTTGGTGCTATTATTTAATAAATGTATGGAAGAGGGTAAGGTACCTAGGGATTGGCAGAGAGCGTGTATTGTTCCTTTGTATAAAGGCAAAGGGACAAAAGAGAGTGCAAAAATTATAGGGGAATAAGTCTGTTGAGTGTACCTGGTAAAGTGTATGGTAGAGTTATTATTGAAAGAATTAAGAGTAAAACAGAAAGCAGGATAGCAGATGAACAAGGGGGCTTTAGGAAAGGTAGGGGTGTGTAGACCAAGTGTTTACAGTGAAACATATAGGTGAACAGTATTTGGATAAGGGTAAAGATGTTTTTGTGGCATTTATGGATTTGGAAAAGGCGTATGATAGGGTAGATAGGGGGCAATGTGGCAGATGTTGCAGGTGTATGGAATAGGAGGAAGGTTACTGAAAGCAGTGAAGAGTTTTTATGAGGATAGTGAGGCTCAGGTTAGAGTGTGTAGGAGGGAAGGGACTATTTCCCAGTAAAAGTGGGCCTTAGCAAGGATGTGTGATGTCACCGTGGTTGTTCAATATATTTATAGATGGGGTTGTAAGAGGTGAATGCGAGGGTCTTGGCAAGAGGTGTTGGGCTAAAAGATAAAGAAGCAAATACAAAGTGGGAGTTGTCACAGTTGCTTTTGCTGATGACACTGTGCTTTTGGGAGATTCTGAAGAGAAGCTGCAGAGGTTGGTGGATGAATTTGGTAGGGTGTGTAAAAGAAGAAAATTGAAAGTGAATATAGGAAAGAGTAAGGTGATGAGGATAACAAAAAGAATAAGTGACGAAAGATTGGATATCAGATTGGAGGAGAGAGTATGGAGGAGGTGAATGTATTCAGATATTTGGGAGTGGACATGTCGGCGGATGGGTCTATGAAGGATGAGGTGAATCCATAGAATTGATGAGGGAAAAGGGTGAGTGGAGCACTTCGGAGTCTGTGGAGACAAAGAACCTTGTCCATGGAAGTAAAGAGGAATGTAGAAGTATAGTTATATGGGTGTGAAGCATGGGTGATGAATGTTGCAACGAGGAGAAGGCTGGAGGCAGTGGAGATGTCATGTCTGAGGTCAATGTGTGGTGTGAATATAATGCAGAGAATTCGGAGTTTGAAATTGGAGGAGGTGCGGGATTACCAAAACGATTGTCAGAAGCTGAGGAGGGTTGTTGAGATGGTTTGGACATGTAGAGAGAATGGAACGAGACAGAGTGACTTCGAGTGTATAAATCTGTAGTGGAGGGAAGGCGGGGTAGGGGTCGGCCTAGGAAAGGTTGGAGGGAGGGTAAAGGAAGTTTTGTGTGCGAGGGCTTGGACTTCCAGCAAGCATGTGTGAGCGTATTTGATAGGAGTGAATGGAGGCATATGGTTTTTAATACTTGACGTGCTGTTGGAGTGTGAGCAAAGTAACATTTATGAAGGATTCAGGAAACCGGCAGGCCGGACTTGAGTTCTGGAGATGGGAAGTACAGTGCCGGCACTCTGAAGGAGGGTGTTAATGTTGCAGTTTTATAACTGTAGTGTAAAGCACCCTTCTGGCAAGACAGTGATGGAGTGAATGATGATGAAAGTTTTCTTTTCGGCCACCCTGCCTTGGTGGGAATCGCCGATGTGTTAATAAAAAAAATAATTATTCATTTCTTGTGAAGCCACATGCAACAATCTGGCTTCTTTCAACTGTTTTCAAATATTCTGATAATGGGGACATCAGTACTATTGGTCTTTTTTGTGTTTCTTATACTTCTTTATGAAGTGGGATTATATAAACAGTTTGTAATGACTGACTCCTGTGTCCAGATTCATCAAAAGAATCTTAGGGGTCTTGATAAACATGGAGTTCCAACAGTCTACGCCTGGAGCAGAGTGCATGAGCAAACTATCAATGGATTCTCTGAAGTTAAGTGGAGTTAGGGTTATATCATAAATATCTGGAGTTGCCAGCCGAGTTGTCAGTCTCATTTATGAAAATCATTAGGATTGTCTATATTTAGTCTGAGTAACGGCTCACTGAACACAATCATACTGTGATTTCAACATTTCTTTCATTTCTTTATTATCATCATTTGAATTCAGGATGTCTTCCCTGAGTTTATTTTCATTTGTTAAGTGTCTAAGAGTCTGGAAACTTTAAAGAATTCTACAATGCTTCACCTTCATCAAAATTAGAGAATCTAGAGTACCATAAATCTATAGGAACACTTTTTTCATAATACAACACCAGGGGAAACATACATGCTTACTGTAATACTGCACACTATTAATAATTGTAGATTACTGCAGTTCACGCAAATGTTCATGTATGTTTTGACTGGAGATGGGAAGTACAATGCTTGCACCCTGAAGAATGGGTGAGGATGTTGCAGTATGGAGGGTCATTTGAATTGTGATGTCTGAGCACTTCTGCATAACAGCTACTGAATGAATGCTGAATGAATTTCCTTCTTTTGGGTCACAGTACAGTACCTCAGTGGAAGATGATATTGTTAAAAATAAAATGTTTTGACTTCACTAAGTGCTGACACTGGCTTCAGATTATTCAAGAGAAACTTATGGATAGTAGAGTAGTAGACAGTAACCATACAGGTAGGTACGACTGTACAGGAACCTTCCTATTCTGTATACAGTGGTCCCTTGGTTTTCAACGAAAATTCGTTCCAGAATGCTGCTCAAGCAGATTCTTTCTAAGAAATATGCCTATAGTTACAGACCCAAATTACTTGACAGCACTTACGAAATACACTTAAATAAATGTTCGAGTATGGAGATGCTATTTAACCGAGACCACTGCAGCCTCGGTTAACAATACCGAATCGTGCAATGTAAGTATAATTTTGTAGTCTTGGAAGTGTATTGGTGAAATGAACTATGGCATTCTTAAAGTAAATGTCTTCGAGCATCGGAGATTTCACGAAAACTCGGGGTCCACTGTATATGATTGGGAAGTGAAAGCCTATTGATGCTTTTTTACATTATAGCAAGACTGCTAGTATTTGTCTTTCCATTTTATATAAGAGTACTGAACATGTAAGATAGCAGGTTAATCTTTCAAACCTCTACATGCATTCGGTATTCACTCACCCTTACCTCGTGTTAATTAATTCTTTTTCCTGCAATACTGTACAGTGGACCCCTGGTGTTCGTCCTGCTCCAAACTCCTATTTTATGTAATGTATTTTTTTAAATGCTTTTATAAGTGTATTTTTGGGGGTCTAAAAGCACTAGTCTACTTTACATTATTCCTTATGGGAATAAATTCGTTTGGTAATGGGACTTGAACAGCATTCTGGAACGAAAATATCACGAAAACCGGGGGTCCACTGTATTTCCATTACAATTTTGGAAGTGAACAGAAGCATCCAGCACCCAGAAAAAAAAAAAAGATCCAGGAAATTTAACTGAAGTGAATACCTATTCATATTTAGGATTTCAGTGTGCAGGTTAGGGACCAGTCCCTTCAGAATTTTCCAGGTGTAGCAGGGCTTCACTTCACAGTACAGTGGTCCCTCGGTTTTCGTGCATCTCCAAACTCGAACATTTATGTAAGTGTATTTTCGTAAGTGCTGTTGCAAGTGTATTTTTGGGGGTCTGAAATAGACTAACCTACGTGACATTATTTCTTAAGGAAGTAAATTCGTTCGGTAATGGCACTTGAGCAGCATTCTGGAACGAATTTTCGGCGAAAACCGAGGGACCACTGTACAGTACTGTACATTATTTGGCTTTGTCCAATTCATTTCATTCTTTCTTTCATAAATATAATATGGTACAGTATCTGGTTAATTTTTAATTCTCTATCTTAATACAGGTACATCAATTTTCTGGAACCTTTGGTTCCAAAGCTTTTCCGGATTACTGATTTTTCAGGACTAGGGGTGGCCACCTTAGTCAACATAAACAGTTGATTAACCAAGACCATAATCTTCACAGATCTTACGCACTGAAGCACCACGATCCAGTTTTCTCAAAAGTTCAACTTTCTCTTGAATCGATACGGACTGGTGTTTATGTTTGACACCACCAGACTACCTCTTATCTCCCTTAGAAGCCATAGTTGGGGTTAATTTAATCAAAATAAGCTAAGAAACTCACAGAATTGGGGTGTCCCCCACCAGAAGGTGCAGTGTAAACAATCCAAGTGAGCACTCAACACCATCTGTGGGCCACCCAGTAAACTAGTCTGGTGGCCTCAGGAATTTCAAGTTCCTGCTCGTAAGTTTGTACGGATTATAAGAGGTTCCGGACCATTGTCGGTATTGTAGTATTTAATTTGATACCAGTCCATTTATATTTCTATAAAAAAAATAGTCTTAAATTTATTCAATTTTTTTTATCTAAATTCCTCCTGATCTTATATAGTAAATTAGAATCTTTAATGCAATACAGTACCACATTATTATCATTAGCATATGGTTATGGTTAATTTACTTCCCACGTTCATTCGCTTTACCTTTTCCTAAACAATTTTATAAATTATTTTCTTACCACCCTAACTTAGTGCCCCTTATGCTATTATCACACTGCTACTCATAATAAACCTTTTCTTTTATATAAAAAATTTATCTAACTACATATTATCCTTCTCTAAAACCTTTCATGGGAAGTATTTTCTAATAAGTCTGTGCATGTTTAAATATGCACATGCGCACACACACACATACACATACACGCAGTCTACGAGATATCACAAATTATTAGTTAACATCTAGCCTGAAGGACAATAGGGTGCTACTATTTGCTTCCTGTTAGCACATTAAAAAATGAAATACATTAAATGGAACACTCACCATTGCTGGATCTCCAGTTGGAGGCATGGTGCCATCTGTGTGGGGTAACATTACTTCAGGGAAATTGGGGGGGTTTTCTGACCCCATTGAGGAGTCTCCCCCTCCCCCATCCCCTTCTACACCCCAATCCCCTTCTTCATCTTCACCTAGGTCTACCACATCCTCTTGTTTTATTTCCTGTGAAGTAGAGGCATATAAGAGGTAACATTATAAACAGTGACAACTGCTAGTTTTAATTATCAAACACTGCTCACTGTATTCAGTATAGCCATTATTTCACTACAAGAGACAACAAACACTCACAAATTCAGGCTCTTCTTTTGACTGCTGTGGTTTATGGATCCCTGAGGGTCCTGGGGAGGGCTCTTCTCCAGTATGACTGGGGTTTAATTGGTCTGTGTGAGAGGTGGTTTCACCAGTGTTAACTTGAGCTTGACTGCTGCCTTGTTTAGAACTTAGACTAGGTGTTGTGCTTGAATTTTGCTCACTGAGTCCACTGACACCACTCTGAACACTTGTTCTACTGTCTTCATCTAAAGTTGCTTCCACTGGGGGCATACCAACTTGAGAAGCACCAACAGAAGGGGCTGGGGGTAATGGGGATCGAGATCTGGATACTGAAGGTGTGGTTGGGATGTGTGACGTTAATGGATGTGAAACTGGAGGTTGGGATGGAGATGAATGGGGAGGAGATCGTTCTCTTGGTCTTGGTCTCTTGGCAGGGGGACTAAGATGTTCAAGTTGCGTTTTACTTTCACGTTTTTCTCTTTCTCTATCTCTTTCTCTTTTCGGAGCAGGCGGATCATCAGGCACTGCTAAACCTTTTATCTGTAGTCCTTCTGCTGTTTTTATTAGAGATCCTAGACTAGACTGAGGAACATTCACTTCACCATTATACATGAAGTCCAAGAGGGCTTCGAGATCACGCGATGTCACATCTTTCATAAACACTATTGGATGTTTGCTAGGGTTTTTAGTAAACATCTGCTTGAAATAGTCACTACAGGTACTGAGAACAAATTTATGTGCTGCATAAAGCTTCCCACCACAGGCCAATGTGGCATCCACAAAAATTTCCTGAAATAAAGAAACAATAAATTAGAAATGTGTTATAAATGCAACCAATCATTGCTCTTTACTTTCATCAAAGCCACTTATAGCTTCCTATATTACCCCTCAATTTATCATCCTTCATTTATATCTCTTGTGCTCTTGCTTTGTATACCTTATGTTCCTGAGATCAAGAAGAAAGGATTGTGATATAGTGAAAACAAATACACCTATGTAGATGTGCTTCTGTTGCTGAACATTAAAATAATGGTACCCTAGAATCCCGTAAGTGCAATTTCCTCTACCTCAATGCAAACAAAAACAATATATATAGTACAGTTCCTAATGCAGTTAAATATCAGCAATGAAATTTTAAAGCCTATCAAAAGAGTCATTCACAAGTTCTTTCATGCAAACTAATACCTGGAGAGGGTTTCGAGGATCGACGACCACGCAGCCCAGTCTGTGACCAGGCCTCTTCAATAAAAATGACAAATTTATACCTACACAGCCTAAACACTTTTCAAACCTACCACAAAATATACACCACCTTTGAAAATTTAAAGTCAATCATAAGATGCATTATCTACTTACTGCACAGAGAACAATATTCCAAAATACACCAGAACCAGCTTTAAGCTATTGGCACTGAAGGTTTCGAGCTGATCAGATGAGATATTCATGAATTATCACATGAAAACCAGAAGTATTGAAATTTTTGGAAAAGTGGTACACAGAAAGCCCAAAAATTAATCCAAGATACACCAGTGCTGAAAGTTTGAAGCCGACAAGAATGTGCCATCTACAGTTATCATACCTACAAGAAGTGTAATCCTTTTCATAAGGTGCACCAGACAAAGATTGAAGCACTCTGGAAAAGGGCATACTCGTGCTATTTTATGGAAAGCAAAACTATTTTAAAAAGAAAATTAGTAAATTGGCACCTACACATAAGTAGGATACACAAACATTGCAAGTTTGAAGATGATCACAAAAGGATTAATGCTTTTACAATGGATTATTTATGTTTTTAAGTTTTACATATCTTTTGACAGAAATATACTTAATATAAAAACCAAAGTTACACAAAATCTGTGTGATCTGTGCAAAACAAGACTATGCAGTTTTGTACTGTACAGTGGTACCTCGGGTTACGAGTTAAATCCGTTCCGTGACCTTGCTCGCATCTCGATTTGCTCGTTTGTCGAGTCAATTTTCCTCATTTAAATTAATTGAAATGGAATTAATCCGTTCCAGTGGAATTCCAGACACGATAAAATACTACACTGTACTTCAATATTTCCCTAATATCAACTCTATGGCATATTTATCTACCACCATTCATCTAATATGACATAGTAAACAATATTAATAACATAGAAACATGATATACGTATACACTAGAATGAATGAAATACGTATTACGTATACGAGTAGTGGTAGTGGAGGCGGCGGCACAGCAGAATTATTGTTGTTGTTGTTGTTGGGGTGTATAGGGCCACCACAGTGGCCATTCCTGCTCCTGACTACATACCTTCCATGCTTTTATTATAACAGAAAATGGAGTGTTTGTAAGGCAAACTCCATTAGATCACTATGTACAAGAGAAATAGCAAACATCGAATTAAAACTAAAGAAATCTTACAGGAATCAAGAAACGTGGGAAGAACTAGTTTCACAAGGAAAACAATAATAATAATACATAATGCAAAGAAATTATGCAGTAATACAGCATTTACCTTGGAGATGGAGAAGAGATGCTGGGCACAGCGGCGTATCTGTCAGAAGTTCATTTCGTTTTGTCCTTTTTCAGAATGTTTTGGAAATGAGTTATGCAAGCGTCATTACATAGCTCCAACGCACTTAACTGCTACAATTTTTATTTTAATGTTACTTCACTATTCACCGATTTTTGGCCTTTATAGACTCCTTGTGCTTTAGTATTGTACATATCGTATTAGTGCTACGCTGGTACTGCCTGGCCAGGTCCGTAACTCTCGCACCTTGTCATGTTTATCAATGATTTCCTGCTTTAAATCCATGGTAATCATCCTCTCTTTCTTCTCGGCACTCTGCTGTGGACTTGCTTTCTTAGGACCCATGGTTAGAAACAAGAAATTTTGTGAAATAACTGCACGAAACGTAAGGAAAACGCGAGAATTCCTTCACCAACGAGGAAAGCTCCATAAGCATACGTGGACTGCCAAGCTTTGTTTTGATACGCACTGCCATCTCGTGGTGGCGTCCTCAAACTTACTTATACATATTTATTATAGTACAGTGGTCCCTCAGTTTTCGTGCATCTCGAAACTCGAACATTTATGTAAGTGTATTTTCGTAAGTGCTGTTGCAAGTGTATTTTTGGGGGTCTGAAATAGACTAACCTACGTGACATTATTTCTTAAGGAAGTAAATTCGTTCGGTAATGGCACTTGAGCAGCATTCTGGAACAAATTTTCGGCGAAAACAGAGGGACCACTGTACAGTGGACCCTAGGTTTTTGTTGAAAATTCTTTCCAGAATGCTGTTCGAGTGCTGTTACCGAACGAATTTGTTCCCATAAGGACAAATGTAAATTAGATCAGTCGTTTCAGACCCCCAAAAATACACTTACATAATTGTTCGAGTTTGGAGGTGAACGAAAACCGAGGGTCCACTGTATTAATAATAATAATAATAATAATAATAATTTTTATTTGGACATGATACAAAGAATTACATTTGGTTATTGAGATTACATGAGGTGTACATGCCAAAAGCCCCTAGTATGCAGGGCATTTTGGGCAGACTTAAAATTAACTTAAAACTAAATTGTAAGAATTATTGTAGATAGTATACAATGAGTAAAGGTGAGTATTTAAGCTATGAAATTTGAACATAGTTTTGTACAGTGGTACCCCGGTTTACGATGGTCCCCAAACTCGCCCTTTTATGTAAGTTTATTTTTTAAATGCTTTTGTAAGTGTAATTTTGGGGGTCTAAAAGGACTAGTCTATTTTACAACTTTTCTTAAGGAGATAAATTCGTTTGGTAATGGCACTTGAACAGCATTCTGGAATGAAAAAATATCTAACCGGGTACCACTGTACTTTTGTCTTCATTATAAAATTAATTAAATCAGATTAAACAAATTAAGCTAATAATAATAAAAAGTTATGGTTGATAATTTATAAAAAAAGTAAAATTTCATATCTAAGTTTTAAAGTTTGAATATAAGTTGAACATATCAATTAATTGTAGAATTTATTGCAGCAATGCAACTAATTGAGTGAGATAAAATTTAAAAAAATTAATTGCATTGCAGTTAGTTTACGTGGTCATTATAATGTAAGTGTTGTGAATAATTAGCTAAATAAGTATTATTCATAACAGGTTTTACATTCATTCATTCGTTCATTCATACAATCATGACTTTAAAATCAGGTTTACGTTAATGATATCTACTTTGCTGGGAATGGGTTTATATGGAGCAATTAGCTTTGGTGAGAAGGTGGTTTTTAGCATCTTTGAATTGGGGTACAGGTAGGGTTTCTTTGGCAATGATAGGTAATGAATTCCAAATTTTTGTGCCTTTTTTGTGTATTTAGTTTTTACATAGTGTTAGGTGGACAAGGGGGAAAATCAAGGAGTGATCTGTGTCTAGTGTTATGGTCAGTGTCCTGTTAAAATTAGTAAGGAAAGTTTGAGTGGTGGGTTAATATCTGCATAGAGTGTTCTATGTATGTAATAGGCACATAAAAGTATGGATGTCTTGTATGGGAGTAAGTTTAGGTTTTTAATATTGGTGGGGTATGTTGCCTGGAGTGGGAATTTGTTATCATTCTAACTGCTGCCTTTGTTGTGTTATTAGTGGTCTGAGATGAGTTATTGATGTAGAGCCCCATGCGCAGATTCCATGGTGAGGGAGGGGTAAATGAGTGAGTGATATAGGTAAGGAGCTGGTTGTGGAACATAGACCGTATCTTGGATAGTATTCCCACGGTCTTTGAGACTTTCTTGGGGATTTGTGTGTCTGAAATTTGAGGCCCTGCAAAATTTTTCCCAAGAATTTTCCCCTTGAGTTTTATAGGGGGCCCGTTTATCATTATGTTAAGTGGTGGGTTTTCAGCTCTGTTCCCAAACTGGATAAAAAAGGTTTTTTCAAAATTTAAAAA